>JANAVB010004373.1:37500-81274 GCA_029216955.1 Iris pallida | reverse complement strand
GGCATTTTTCTTCCTTTTCCATTATTAAGCCAGTCCTGAAGTCATAGCCCATATTTTTGATGATGTCTCTAGATGCTGCTATAACGACGTAGTTGTAATCTTCCAGTATCATCATTTTTGTCATCATCTTCAAGATCAGAAGGATTTTGAGGCCCTTTGTAGAAGAATATTGGAATGTCTCCTGGCTTTCTGCTGGGAACTAGAAAGTATGAAGATTGTACAGGTTCTAGAGATACATCTGTATGAACAGTCTGTACAACTCCTATGGTTATTGTGTTCAAGTCATCTAACAGATGTAAATAACTATGAACATAATTACACACATCAACGTACTGCAAAGGTGGAGACTTTTCATTAAATGTAAAAGCAGCAATATTTACATTGGGAGAAGACTGAGCCTTAGAGATTTTAGCCAAGTCAATGACTAAAGGGGGAGAAGAAGAAGAAGAAGCTTTGTTTCGATTAAGATCGATAACAAATGGCTCAGAAGAGGTGAGCTCCCTTGAAGTTTGAGTAGGAAGAGTAGTCCGCCCTCCAACTGGAATTAGCAGAGTATCTTGTGAAGGTACAAGAACTGTAGTACGCCCACTAACAGGAATGATCAGTGTATTCTGAGTAGATGACTGAGGTAACGGAGAGATCCGTCCACTCACTGGAATGATGAAAGAATCTTCTCCAGAGGGTTTAGGAGATTGTTGCTGAGTAGTTCGACATTTAACAGGGATTATTAAAGTCTCACTTTGTGCATCTTCTTTTTCCATAGCTTGTATGATCCTTGTATACTCTTCTTTGTACATTCGGGAATCATTGAAATAAGCTTCAACCCCATGGAATGGATTTATATCAGCAACTTCTTTTGTACTCTTCCATTGCTATCAATGTATTTAAAACATTGATGAAGAATAGAGGGCACCACATTATTTTCATGAAGAAAGGGCCTCCCCAGAAGAAGATTATAGGATCCCGCGATCTCGATCACATAGAAAGTGACTTTAGATCTGAAATCGCCTATCTGAAGCTTCAGATGAATCTTTCCCAAAGGCTCACTTCGGCTTTGATTGAATCCCAAGATAGTAGTAACCGTCTTGGAGAGCTTGTGAAGAGGGATTTTTAGTTCATCCAATAAACTCTTTGGCATTATGCTTATAGCAGACCCTGGGTCAATGAGGATACGATCTATCTTCATCGTATCAATATAACCAGTGTAGTAGAGAGGTCGATCATGTCGATTATCCTCCAGTAACATGTCGTCTTGTGTAAAGGTGAAAT
Source organism: Iris pallida (assembly GCA_029216955.1). Lineage (NCBI taxonomy): Eukaryota > Viridiplantae > Streptophyta > Magnoliopsida > Asparagales > Iridaceae > Iris > Iris pallida. The sequence continues at coordinate 80,005 of JANAVB010004373.1, read as the reverse complement.
TTGGGATGATCTCCAGTACACTGTTGCAATGTAAGCAAGTGGCAGGTTCCGCATCCGGCTTCTTCAATTGTGCAAGACAAGAGTCAGCTTGTAGAAGTGCTTCACTTAACGTCTCCCGAGTCTCTTTGGAAAGACGTAAAAGTTCAAAAAGGAACATTCTAGCGGGAGTATTAGCAAGCTGAGCCAAAATGTCAAAGTTGTAAGGCTTCTGAAGTCCAAGAGGAGAAGACTTCTTGATTGGCTTATCAAACCGAGCCTGTTGTTTGCCTTTTTCCAGAGCCGTAGGCTTGGAAGGAACAGGTTCAGTAGATGGTTCTTCTTCGGGAGGAACATTAGGAGCATCTTTAGCATCTGAAGGGATATCAGTAGGATCTTCAGGATTTTTAGAATAATCCTTTAGGTAAGGTTTCCCCGTTCGAGTAGCACTAACAAGTGCTTCTTCTTTGTCTTTTGGCTCTGTGTCAGAGGTAGACCCAAGAGAAGTCATATGACATGACTTGATCTTTCCAGCCTTCTTGGATTTTTGAGAAGAAATCTTTTGAGGAGAAGGCGATTCAAAATCTGCCACCAGATCAGGATGGATCCACATGATTTCCCCTGTTTCCAAAGTGATTGGCACTAATCCTTCAGACTGTGGAGGAGGAAGATTCACTATGTCAAGAGTTGCCTTGGGAATAGGAACAATCCCACTTTCAAGGAGTTGAGGAGGAAAATTTCCAAATTGCATAGAGACGACGTTGGAGGTGACGGTCTTCTCTTTTGGAGTAAGAGAGATAGCTCCAGATTTAATCATTTCTTGGATCTTTTCTTTCAATACATAACATGTACGAATTGTATGACCCAGCATTCTGTGATATGGACAGTATTTAGGATGATCTGTCTTACCAGCTTCATCAGGTTTCTTGATTTCTGGTAATTGTATTTTATTACCTTTCAGCAGACATTCAAAGATACCAAGGACATCGTCGTCATCAAAAGAATATTCTTCTCTGGGGCGAGGTGTTCTTGATTGTTGAGTTGTAGAGGCAGGAGTTTGAACATTTGATGCATCTTTGCTCTGAAGATTAACTTCAAGAGTTTCTTTTCCTTTACGAGCATTATTTTTATTGTTAGCACCTTGTCCTGTTTCTTTAGGAGTCATCTGCACTCCTAAACCTTTGAAGGTTTCAGCACTGATTTCTGCAGCTTTAGCACTGACTATGAAGGAAGGCCAATCTTGAAATTGAGTGGACCCTGTCCATATACTGATGATTGGCAAGAAGTTTGATTTGCACGTGTCAATGGTGACAGCATCAGGAGTTCCAAGAGGCATCTTCAGAGCTTCTCTTCGAAACCGTTCAATGTATTCCTCTGTAGATTCATTATTTTTCTGCTTGATTCTAATAAGAGCAGACATAGTCATGTCATTAAGCCCTTCATAGAACCTTTCAAGAAACATCTGTTTGAAACCAGCAAATGAGGTAATACTCCCATCTGGGAGACTTCTATACCATTCATAAGCCGTTCCCTTGAGACATCCAATAAATACCCGAGTAAGGAGGGCATCACTTGGTTGTAGTTGATCAGTCATCACTTCAAAATGATTGATAAACTGACTTGGAGAAGTGGTTCCATCATAGAACGAGATAGTAGGAGGCTTGTATTTAGGAGGATATGATACTTGCTTCCATTCTATCGGATAAGGCTGCTTGATGCCTAACCTTTGTAAATCATCCTTCTGTTTGAATGCCTCGAATTGAGTTTTGAGATTTTTCAATTCTTCAGAGACAACTCCCGAAGATTGTGGAGTTGTGGCTTGTAGAGAATAGTTGGGAGGAGGAACAACATTGTAAGCACTACCCCCAGCTCCAGAGAGACTAGGATTTGGTTGAGCAGGTCCAGGAGTATTGGATTGTACTGCTGGAGGAACTTGTACTGGACTTATATCAGTATCAACTGGTATGGCATCTGATGAGTTCATACATTGACTTCATTGTGTCAGTCATAGACTTCATTTGTTGTTCCAAAGAAGCAATTCTTTGATCTTGAGGAGTCAGGGAAGAAGAAGGTTCATCAGTATTCCCATCAACCATGTAAGTCGTGACTGTATGAGGGATTATTGATGAACTAGTAGATGTTGTATGCTCTGAATCAATGCTTCGTGTATCAAAGTCAACTATAGGAGAATTACCCCCAGTAGGAAGAGGTGGGAAGTTAGATTCTCCAAGAAATTCAGAATCAATTTCAGAGATCAAATTTCTTTGACTAGAAGCCAGGACTCTTGCTCTGGTGTTTCTATATACTCCATCTGGACTATCAACTCTATCCCCGGTGTCCCGAGAAGTCATGTTGACAGAGACAAACAAAGGCTCATCTTCATCAGGTATAGGTTCATACCGAATCCTATTAAAGACAGACTGTCGTTTATTTTGACATCTGCATTACATTGTGACTCTTGGCTGGAAGTCACATTCATGATCACCATGGTCTTGAACTGTTGATTCACATCTGCACTGAATTATGACTCTTGGATAGAAGTCACATTCAGCATGTTCCTTTGATATAGAATTACTCCTTCTCTTCTGTTGAAGATATTCCCGTAAATCTGTTTGTGAAGATTGAGGAATATACTTCCTGTTCTTGGGTCTTGATGGCTCTTGATTATACAAAGAGTGATTAATGTGAGCTATATAATTTCTTGCATACTCTGCATCTGGATCTTTTATCTTTATATCCAATTGGTATGGTTTCTTAACACCAGAAGTGCTGAGTTTTGTTCTTAAATTAGTGGAAGATAACATATTAATTTTGGAAACATGGAGTTTTCCTTCCATTGATCTGGATATTTGCAGAGAAGGAAGAGTTAAACCACTCCCTTGATTAGGAGTTGGTAACAGACCCTCTTTAATGGACAGATTCTGTGCCCAATTTGAAGAAATCAAAGAAGAAGACATTAAGGAATGTTTCTTCTTAGACTCATTCAGATGTTGAGACATAGAATGTACAGAAGGAAGAGTAGTCAAAAGACCATCTCCTTTCCTTTGACTAACAAAAGTATCAGTCAAAGCTGTTCCTGGAGTAAAAACTACAGGAGCAGAAGAAACAACTAAAGAGTTATTCCTTTTCGAAGGGACTTTGTGTGGAAGACCACCCCCAGTTCTAGTAGAACTCGGTGAAGAAGAAGAGATAACTAAGGAGTTATTCTTCTCTGATGAAATACACGCTGAAACAGACTTGGTTAAAGAACCAGAGCTGTTAGCGTGACTTTTGATTTTAGAATTACACGCTGGAACAGATTTGGCTAAGGAGCCAGTACTGTCAGCGTGACTTTTGAATGTGGGATTGCACACTGGAATAGATTTGGCTAAGGAGCCAGTACTATCAGCGTGACTTTTAGAGTTGAATTTGCACATTGGAATAGATTTGGCTAAGGAGCCAGTACTGTCAACGTGACTTTTAGAGTTGAATTTGCACACTGGAACAGATTCAGCTAAGGAGCCAGTACTGTCAGCGTGACTTTTAGAATTGAATTTGCACGCTGGAACAGATTCGGCTAAGGAGCCAGTACTGTCAGCGTGACTTTTAGAATTGAATTTGCACGCTGGAACAGATTCGGCTAATGAGCCAGTACTGTCAACGTGACTTTTATTTACTGTCATCTTCGAGCGCACAAGAGTGTGCGTGCTTGCAGTAGAGTTTTTGCCAGTGTTAGGAGTAGACACTGTGGCAGAGACTTCACCATTGACTGCCAACTGATTCTTAGGGACATAGACAGAGTGTCCCTTCGACTTGGCAGTAATGATGGAGGCTGGAATGGACTTGCCACCCTTAGCCCGCTGCATTTCTTCATAGGCGAGTTGATCGAATTTGATCGTCATCACCTTCTTCGTCGAGCCGATTGACGAAGTGTCGCATTGAGTTGTTACCATCTCAGAAGAGGAGATGGTTTTCCCCAGCAGAGTCGCCAATTTATTTTCCATAAAGAAATTCTCTTTATTTGTTGTGTTTCTGGAAAAATTACAACTGTAGGAATCCGATCTAGAAGACGATCGCTTTATCCCTTGGACTATGCGAAGAAGAAAAGCTCTCAAAATTTTGACAGTAGATATCAATGTATCTGTACAATGAATAAGAAAAAGAACTCTATTTATAGAGTCAAAACAGTAACTGAAAAGATAACTACCTCACCACTGATGCATTTGAAAAGTCACGCAGACTCTAAATACACGCAGGGTTAGTGAGTAGTTACTGGACGTGGCCCGTAACTGTTGGACACATGGCATTAGTGCATGGGTCGTGTGCAAGTTACTGGGCACGCGAGAGAGAGATCGGTGGCATGGCTGCCACGTACTCCAGTTGAAATGAAATCCACGCTGTCTTGCTGAAGGCAAAAATCTACGCAGTTTCGTTGACGCAGACTCGTTGAAGGCGAAATCCACGCAAGCTTTGAAGAAGAATACTTCAGAATTCACGCAGGCTTTGAGAAGAATAACTCAAAAATCTACGCAAACTTGAGGAAGGAGAAGGTTCAGAATCCACGCAAACCGCCAGCTGTCTTGATTTGGCACGCTTCATCTGACACAAAATCTCTGACATTGATTATATTGTCAGCCGCATTAAATGAAGATAAGACCCAAAGTCACGCCAACTTGGTGAAGAGTGAGTCTTGCTAAGGAAGATTTCGAAAATCACGCAAAAGACGGCGATGATCTCTCGAGTTCTGTGCATACGTGGCATACGAGGAAACGTTTCTCGACTGCTGTGTTGTCAGTTATTATGATTCTGACGTATGGCTGAGCTGTCTCTGCGTGATTTCTAAAGGAGATGGACAGGCAGAACTTAGCGTATCTTTTGTGCTGCTTCTCGGATCACTCTGCGTGACTTGTTCTGATCAACTCAGCGTGACTTCATTTTTGAGGCCTACACGACGAAGGAGCTTTTACCTTCTAAAAACGAGGTAAGTTTTTGATCTTCACAATTTTTTGTGTAATTGATTTTATTTTATTTATTGTTTTGGTGGTTTGATGTCAAATATTCTTCTATTTATATAACTTTTCTGTGAACTGTGTCAATTTATCTATTATTAAGTTCTCTATTGGATGTGACTTTGCTTTTTTTTTTGTGGTCGAAGAATCTTCCCGCTTTATGATGTTAGGGTCTCGGCCTGTATTGGCTCTTATCGACCCGTATCGGCCGATACGGTCCGATCCAAACCTTTATGCGACGTTCTCGGCCGATACCGATATTTTGGCAAAGTATCAGATCGACGAGAGCAAGATCCGATCCGATACGGCCGATACGTATCGATATCGGCCGATATTTTGAACCTTGATATGTATGTGAAGCAGATAGTGAGGCGGCATGGTGTTCTGGTGAGCATAGTATCGGATCGAGACACCCGGTTCACATCTCACTTTTGGCAGAGTTTGCACCGAAGCTTGGGCTCCAGGTTGAGGGTCAGTAAAGCTTATCATCAGCAAAGAGACGAGCAGCCAGAGAGGACCATCCAGACCTTGGAATATATGTTGCGATCTTGTACCTTATATTTTGGCGACTCGTGAGAGCAACATCTTCATTTGGTAGAATTATCTTATAATAACAGCTATCAAGCGAGTATTCAGATGGCTCCGCTTGAAGCTTTATATGGAAGAAATTATAGATCTCCTCTAGCATGGGATGATGTGGGCGGGCAAAAATTGTTGGGACCAGAAATGATCACGCAAACAGTGGAGATAGTCAAGCTAATCAGAGAACGGAAGAGGGTCAAGCTAATCAGAGAACGGCTTCGAGTTACACAGAATAGACATCGTCATTGGGCAAATCAGAATCGAAGACCCCTAGAATTTAGTATCGGTGACCAAGTATTTTTGCAGATTTAGCCTACTCAGGAAGTCATTAGGTTTGGAGCCCGGGGAATGCTTAGTCCACGTTATGTTGCTCCTTTTGATGTTCTCGCACGGGTAGGTGATATTGCTTATCGTCTTGCCCTTTCGCCTTCACAACGTGATGTACATAATGTATTACATGTATCCCAGTTGCGTAGGTATGTCCCGGATTCGAACCATGTCCTCGATCATTTTGAGCTAGTCGTTGGTACCGACTTGACTTACGAGGAACAGCCCGTGTCCATTTTGGATCGAAGAGAGAAGGTGCTCAATAACCGGACTATTAAGCTTTTTCGCGTTGTTTGGGGCCATCTCTTATCGGGTGAGTCGACATGGGAGCACGAGGATAAGATCAGATCTCGATATCCGCACTTGTTCTACTCGGAAGGTATATTAAGTTCTTATGCCTTTGTACCTTAAATTCCGTGCTTAGTTAGCACCATATTGTAGATGATTGTTCTTCTAGTTGCTTGATTGATTGACATGAATGCTTGAGTAGTTAGTCTTGTAGTTAGTATCTTGCTTGCCCTGATTTCTCTATCTCGTTTGGTTGAAATTTTGAGGACAAAATTTTTTAGGGGGTAGAGATGTCACTCCTCGTTCCCGGTATATGTATTTATCATGCATTGTTCCTGTACACGGTATCTGGAATTTGTACATGTATACATGTATCATATATTTACACCTGATCAAGGCATGAAATAGTGTCTCATCACGGAATAGTGTGCCATCCCTTGTCCTTGTCTAGTTGTAGGTGTGGTTCACTGCTTTGATGATAAAATAACTGGACCATGTTGCAATCCAGATTTAATTAATTATTTTATAATGTAGCATGGCATGTAGAATGGGTTAGCATAGTTAGGATTAGGGTTTAGTAGAACCACCCCTACCTCCATATAAATATTCTCTTCCACACTCTCTCCTCATACACGCTCATTTTATTTCCTCCCATCAACCCACCTAGGCAAGTACTTCTTGCACTAATGGAGAGACCACTTGACGTTTTGTTTTCTTTAATTTTCTCATATACTATTAGTCTATTTCATGCATCTAAATGTTCACTACATGTTTAGTTCTTGGAGTTTTCAGATTTAAAGGATAGTTTAATATAGAGCTAAGTTTTAAAGTTATGATTTTATGAGTTTTTCATGGAAATGATCAATCAAAACTTGCTATTTTTGAAAACTAGTTGTTCAATGGTGTAGAGAATTTGATTTCATACAGTTTTGTTTTTTATTTAGCTTGATTTCGAGTTCGGATAAGAAAGTTATGGCCATGGCAAGTTTTTGAAAACTTTCATGGCTGAACTTGCTGTTTGGGAACGACGACCCTCTATGCGCAGTTCTGCCATGCGCAGTTTTCTACTGTACAGTTTTGCTATGTGCAGTTTGCCATGCACAGTTCTGTCATGCACAGTTCTGCCATGCGCAACTCTGTCATGCATAATTTTGCACTGCATATAACTATTACATGCGCGTGACTATCTCATGCGCAAAAATATTCCATACGTACGACTGTTTTATGCACCTGAGACCCCATGTGCCTGTTTGGCAGGATTTTGTATTTCAGTAGTTTTTGCTATTTTCTTTTAATGACTTGATTTCCTACCCCTTAGTGTACCATGGGAACTTTAGCCTATGTGACTTATGCACCAAAGTGACTTATGTGCCAAGAGATTTCTATGTGACTACCTGACTTGATCATGTTCCTGACTTGATTACTTGTACATATGTTGGTACAATTTCATGTGTGTACTGAGGTACAACTTCTTGTTTGAGCACCAAGGTGCGTCCTTGAACACGCACTGAGGTGCTAAATATCATGCCTTCTATGCGTCAGTACTTTTCTGTTTCCAGCACTGTCATGATGAATAGTTAGTAACATTAGCGTAGTTGATGATTGCTTGATTGAAGCATTACACTAAGAATATATCTTGATTTGGGACTCTATGAGTCGATGTGGATTCATACTTAGGGTACTCGTACTAAGGTACAACATCTAGGAGGATGAACATGTGACCACAGTTTGTGATTCCAACACAACTATAGGGTTAATTCTAAGCAACATGCATTGGTAGAAGCATTGGGAGAGAACGGAATCTCGAGATCGTACGTTACCAGCCACCCTAGGCCCTGTCCTAACGTGTCGGGTTAGCCACCACGGATACTGTATATTCATCTGCACTAATAGAGTGGTATCTGGTTTATTAAATGTCAAGCTAGTACCTCTCTATAGGAGGACTAGAACTATTATTACATGTTTAGCGCAGTGGCCTTATGAGGGACCAGTGCATTTCTGCCTGCCTATATTATATTTGGTTCGGCCAGCCCTGCTTGGATACGGTACGATCTGAGAATTCCTATAAATAAGCACTTCTGGGATAATCTAGTTAAACTATATACAGCTATAGGATTGATTGGCCGCCTGTAAACTGATTTGCCTGTAATCTGTTTCTTCTATTAGTAGCCGAGGAACATGCACTATCATGGTGCATGTTCCAACCCATGTCCTTGTTTGGTTGTTGGGTTGGACTATTGTGCTATGATAGGCTATGGTCCGAAGTTGTGAAACAAAAGCCGATAACTTGACCATGGTTATATTTTATCTCGACACGATATTGGCACCTTTGTCCTTGTTTGGTTGTAAGGGTGTCGTACGACCTCGATGATATGGTATAAGCCTATAATCCTTGGCCAGGTCTACTGTTACTTTTGAGTTTTCTCTCTTTCATATATGCTCCCTTGTGGTACTTGCTATTCGGGACTAATCCTACTGGTTTTGTTTGGCCAGATCTCGTAATAGTGCCTGAGGATCCAGCTTTCTTTCCTGAAGATGGTGCATACTAGAAGCATGGCCGTCAGAGGACTCGAGTGGATTTCTTCTCCACCACTCTAATATCTTCAATTTTGTACTTGGCGTTTAGCCACTTGCACCTGTTTAGCCAGCTGTTTTGGACCATAGTTTTGTTTTACATAATTGTAATTAAATCAGACTACAGCTGACTATGGTTATGTACTTTTGCTCATTAATTGTTGATTCTTGCTTGAATGATTAAGACAGTTGTTCTATGAGACCCTAGGTGACCTGATTGTAGTATGTACCCCCAAGTCTAGCGACAGCCGTGATTGTCGTATGACGTCTTCGTACCTTATATGGGATAGCTGGCCATGTCCGTCTCTGTATTTGATACTGGGGCGTGACATATGGTTAGCAAATAAAATGGAATGAAAGCAGTATATGCATGAGGCATGCCTCAACTGGGCATGAGCCTCACTATGAGGTGTGCGTTTCACAAAGTTTGTCTCCCCTCGTATGTTCTGAGGTACAGAGGCTAGCACCTCGTCACTTCAAGCGCGCCTTTGATAACTTTGGATACAACACAGTAAGGACACGGCAGTACCGTATTTATTTTGGTGTGTCCTAGAGTATTTTAGAGTATCCATGGAGTATCTGATACGTTTACAACACAACACTTTTTGGATGTCCGTAATTCCTAGCATAAATATGACTCGACCTAGTGCAAATTAATTTTTCAATCTGAAAATTGGTCTAGGACAATTACTTAAAGCTAAAAATATTATTAATAATTTATATAGATGTTAGAGAAAAAAGAATGAACAATAACTCTTTTTGTTCCCCCTCTAGATTTTATTCCTTTTTATAGTCGTCCTAGGCTATTGAATCATATCTTTATTTTCCAATCTGACGTGCACCGCCACCAGTCAAGGTTCTAAACGACGGTAGGCAGGTGCGCGGCGGAGAGAGTCCGCCTACCGCCTAGATGCCGCCTAGGCGGTCGATACATTGTGAACATTTTTTACTATTTTACCACTGTTTTTTGCATAATATACATACTCTAAGGGTGTTCCATGCATAACTAAGTTGTAGAACGAAGATTTATAAAGTTTTAGTTTCGTAAAAGTGAACCATAGGCCCATAATGCTTACAAAAAAATTTTGGCCAAAAAATATCTTGTTAGGTATTGCTCCGCCTAGGCGTCCGCCTACGCCACTTCACCTCCGCCTATGCCGCCAACCTCCTTTGGCCGCCTACTCCATCGCCTACCGAAAAGCGGTGCAGTGAGAGACCGCCTACCGCCTAGGCGGCCGCCATTTAAAACACTGCCACCAGTATGTAAATCTCTTTCGATCTTTCTCTCTCACGGACTATCTTTTTCTACTCTCCCAAGACCTATGGTTATGATGCTGGCGATTGACTCCTGATATTCTAAAGGTTGTTGTTCTCCCGATAAGTCCATATCCCTCTCCTCTTCCACTCACCTTTGTTAACATATTTTTAATCTCCCTTCAGTAGGTGTTTTCCTTTACGGCTCCGCTCACCTACAATATTTTCCAATCATCTCTTTTTTCTTTTTCTTTTTAAAACTCCAATCATAATGTATTCAACATTTATTATAGTTAGAAAGATATTATTATTATTATTATTATTATTATTATTATTATTATTATTATTTAGTTGTTTCTTGATTGAACATTTTATGTGCAACTGTAGAACCATGGAATTTCAGGCGCATCTAAGGCCGGAACTCCAATGCGCCCTAACTCTCATGTGCCAGAAATCAACATGCGCCAGGAACAGAATACTTGACACAGCAAAAAACAACAAAGAAGTAGAGACATATAAGTGGAACTTTTATTTCATATGAAAGTCTATTACATATCTTTTACAAAGGAGAATTCTTTTACAAAAGAGAAAGAAAATCCTAAAAGCTACAGTCAGGCGTAGTGCTATAGCCAGGCACATCACTTCAACGTACAACCAGGCGCATCTCAGCGTATGCGCATTCCCGTACATAGTCAGAGCGAATCACTTCCTCGTCAGCATGCATGCAATCTAGCAGGAGGAGTGGCTCTTCTAGCCTAACAAAGTCGGGGCACGATAGCCCCGACCTGCGGCTCTTCCAGTATAACAAAAATCAGGACACGACCGCCCGATCTTTGGATGCAACAGACACCTTCAGCCTGTGTTGGGACACGACGATCCCGATATTTAGATGCAACAGGCACTTTCACAGGGCCGATGGTGAAAAAGCTAAACTCGGCACATCTTCGTCTTCGAAAGGAGTTCATCGTCAACTCGCCAAGGCAAGGGACCGATCAAGTTCGTCTCTATGAAGGGAAGAAAAGTGAAACGAGAAACAAAACTTTTCTTCATGCTGCTACTTATAGGCCAGGGCAAATCAAACCCATGCACCAAGTGGCAACTTTCCCGAAGTCAGTGCAATGAACTTGCATTTATGGTGATGAATATGTCCCTTCGAATTCAACGAAGTCAAAACAGCCATTAACGCCTCGAAAACTCAACAGATGGGCCAATAAGGATGCGCCATGCGGCAGATGCGCCGCCAGCCATGCGCTCCATACCAATGCGCCCAATGGAACATAGCCTAGTGGGACACAAACTGATGCGCCCACTTCAACTCGTCACCTATCAAGCATTTAATGCTATGTGACAGAGTCGGCAAAACGCTTCCTGAAGACTGAACAGTTGACAACATTTTGTAGAAAAGAAGAGCCGCCAACGTCATCTTCATCATTACATTTTGTCAGCTATAGCTGTATTTGCCACGTGGCCGACCGATCACTTGTATGCGCCTCCACAGCCATGCGCCCAGCAATTTGCATGCGCCTCAAAAGCCATGTGCCCTGACTTACTCCTGATCCCAAAAGACAGAAGCCAAGTCACTGCATGTGCTTCCACAGCTATGCGCCTAGGGCTCTGTATGCATCTCAGAAGCCATGCGCCCAAACTTGTCTGTGACAACTAAAAAGTCATAGATCGAGTCGCCCCATGTGCCAGATCCTAGGTACATCCTGACAGATCATTCTTCCATAAAATTCAAGATCTTTGAGCCACAAACATGCGCCACATGTCTTTTGACTCGGTTCTGCTCAAGAATGGGTGCTAACCACCCAAGATCTCAGCAACAAACGAATCTTCACGACTGCCATGTGTCAACTCCATTGCAGCCCAATAGAGCAGTTTAGCAGATTCAGCTCCGACATAGGGCGCATCGTCCATGTGCCCCACAACATCAGCCATGTAGCATTTCTACGTACATGCACATCCTACATATGCACACATGAGCAGACCAGTCTGCTGCCTATAAATAGAGGGATCATTCCTTCTCCCACACACACGAAGATCATCATATCTACAGACAAACGAAAAGAGAGACACTTAACGTCTACTTCTCCTCCAAACGCTCCGACATCTAGAGCAACCCAGACCTTTAGAGGATCCAAGATCGTCGTCAGATCGTCAACAAAGTCAACGCATTACCACTCGCTCCGCCGATACAGTTCCCAAATAAAAACAAAACTGTACTCCTAGGACTACGTCTAAGTCCTATATTGTATACTATTCTGTTTGTAATTGAAATACCAAGATTTATCAATCAAAAAGACCTTGTCACATTTTTGATGGCGAACAAGCTTGCGACTCTGCTGGGGACTTCTTTCTCCTCTGACGAGAAAGTCATGTCGCAATCTGACGACATCAAGCTTGGCTTCTCCTACAAGACACTCGTGGTGTGCCTCAATCAACAGGCGTATGAGGAGTTTATCTCTGAAGGCAGCGCAAGTCCTTCGAAGCGGCTGCCAAAGCCGAAGAAGACTCGCCAAGTTTGGGTGCACAAAGGAGATACGTCGAGCTCCACCACTGAAGGGGACGTGCCACCGCAGCCCACCCTTCCTGCTGATTTTCTCAGCAAGTAAGATGTGCTCGTTAGTGCAGCACATCTGCCAGGAAAATATAGTATTGACTGTATTCTCCAACTGTCCTCTTTCCTGTCGAAGAAGATGCGTCGATGAAACAAAGGTACATCCAACTTCCCGCGTATGAACTCTTGCATACAGAAGAGGGCCTCTGTCTTTGACAGAATCACTCGCTATCATGGCGAGTATGAGTTGGATTCTGAGTACTATGTGCCTTTGTGGACTGGTACAAAGAAATCCAAGGCAGCACGGGCCATGCACCCTAAATGTGCTATGCCTACAGTGAACCGAAGATGCGTACTGTCGATGGTAAACTGTACAGAGTCGACTCGGGTGCATTTGTACCAGATACGAGCCGACTCCCAAAGTCCCCATTTCGCTTGGGCATATCTTCTGTGCTTGAAACCAACGTGCGAGGCAAAACTTGTGACTTTGAACCCATGCGCCCACGTTGGTTGTGCGCATGAATTGGGTTCAAGTTGCAATACATGTTTCTCCCCCACCAATGATCTGGACGTATCTCATGTGCTAGAAATGGATCAGGGGGTGCAGCTTTCACATGACCACCCCTGTGCTTGGCCTTGCCATACGCCTGAAGGGGGTATGAAAGTGAAACTCTCCCCTCATGATTTGCGTAATATGATCACTCACAAACGCAGATCAGGAGAGATGACCATTAAGTACGATGCGCCCCTCGCGGGGAACACTTATGCCATGGTCACCATCAATTGTTGCTGTTGTAAAATAATGGCTCCTTCATTCAGGCGATCTGTATTCCAGCGACTGCAATCTGTTGCACCCATCCAACGTCATCTCGGAAAGAAGGTGCCAGTTGAAGATAAGTCAGAGCCCAAGGTCGCATCTTGTCATGTTGTCTCCAATTTCTGTTTATCAGGAAAAAAGACAACCACCAATCCTTCGACCTCAGCAGCATCATCCAAGAGTCAGCCGAGAAAAAGCAAAACGATAGCCTCGTCCTCAGGGGTGTTTGAGAGCACCCGATCAAGGAAGAAGGTTCTAGCAGAAGCATCAGCTGGGAGTAATCAAACTCCTACTATCCATGACAACCCTCCGCTTGAAGATGAGGACGTTCTCCAAGGAACTGACCCCGAAATAGCTGGAGGTAGCCAGTACGAGGCCTCAGAAGAGGAAACTCTTCCACAGGAAAGTGAGGTCGAAAGCGAAGCCTCAACCGATCCATCCACTTCCACCCATGTTATGCCAGTCTACATCGTTGGGGGTGGTGATAAAGGAGAGTCAGACGCTCCGGCTCTGGACATCGTGCATCGAATGGACACCCTGGAAAGGATCCTCAAAACCCTCTCTGCCATCATGCAATCCTTGACTCGAATGGTATTTGAGATTCGGACCACTCTGGCATCTTAACCATTAGCAAGGGCACCTGTCTTCACTAGTCCCGATCCAGGGGCTAATAGAGAATCAAGTATACCTGTCACTACCACATTTCTAGTTTGAGGGTATTTTTGTTATTTTTGGGGTTATTTGAATTTATTAGAATTTATTTGAATTTATGGGAAATTTTAGAAATTATTTTGGAATTATTTGAATGAAGGTTGACTATGTTGACTTTGACTAGCTTTGACTTTGTAACCTAACCCTAGTTGAGTTGGACTTGGCTAGATTATGAGACCCTAGGTTAAGTTAAGTTAACCATACTCTAGTTATTGAAATCAATTAGGAAATAGAGATTAGAATAGAAAGTTTTAGACACAAGTCATGACTTGTGATTGAACCATTGATTAATGACTAAACCTAACCCACTAGCCATTAGCCAACCTAACCCTAGCCTACTCACTTGGCCGGCCACATAAACCTAGTCCTAGGGATATCCCCTTTATAAATATTCTCCTAGAAATTAGGGCTAGCCTCTTTAGGAAGAACAAGTTTGGGAAAGAGGTGAGTTTCCATCTTCACAAATCCCTAGAAATTCCATTTTAGCTCTTTTTTCCCTCAAAAAAATTTCAATAGGTTTTAAATGAAGTGTTCTTGTTGTTGTTATATGTTTTTCTCAGATTCATACCATTTTGGAGAAGTTTGCTAGCAAGAGGAACCCCCCATTTGAGACTTTTCTTGTATTTGGTCACCTATAGGTAAACCTATATAAACTTCATTAAATTCTGAATTACTTTGCATGGAGACCTAGATCTAGGTGTCCCCTAGCTAACCCTAAATTTTCGTGTCATTTTGGACCCATTTCGTGTCCGTATCGGACACGTATCCGACCTAGGTCTAAGTGTTCAATGAAATGCCCTAAAGGGCATTTCGATTGATTTTTAGGAATGTAAATGAATAGGAATTATTGTTTTGTTGTCGCTTATACGTTTTTGGGGGACTGAGGTGATTTTGGTTTTGTGTCGTGTCTGTTTGGACACAGGGACACATCCGTGCGCGCTCGGGACTGTACTGTCCTGCTGTTCGGGGGCTGCACCGGACACGACATGCGACTAGAGGACACGAGACTCGACACACACCACAGGGTACTGACTGACACGCCATGTGTCAAGTTTTAGATGACCACGTGGCGTGTCGAGAGAGATATCAGTGTCGTACTGATTTGTCACTGTGCAGTACACACGAGAAATCGAGCACTGATACGCGTGTCGTATCGCACACACGCGTATCGTGCACACATATCAGTGTGTCCTAGCCCTAGCCCTAGACCAACTTGACACTAGGACACGACCACGAGGACTGTGTCGTGTCGTGTCGTATACACGAACTCTAGGAACACGTGCACGAGGATTGGTTCTGTGATTGTACTGTTTAGTGTTTAATTTGTTTGGACACATTTGTGTCCACTTGGGTGGACACAAACACAATGCTAGACACGTGTACACTCTAAATACTCATTACCAACCCATATTTCGACACATTAGTTTAGTTTCATGTATAAATTCTCATTTACCCGATTTTCTGATACACACCTATTTTTTGCATTTCCAGATTTTCAATGTAAGTTTTGACAGTCGTTTTAACCAAATTAATACTGTTAATGTTTAGTTTTAAGTCCCTAATACTATACTCCTATATGTTAACTAACTGTGGTTCAATTTTTGTATGGATTGGTGTCTTTTTTATTTCGAAATGGGGTTAGGAAATGTGGGGACTGAAAACTGGGTTCAGTTTTCATTAAGCTGATTGAAATGAATTAAATTCCTTCTTTTCCTTTACTGTATAATACATGAACTGTTTGGTGAATATATGAACTGATTTCCTTTCCTGTACAGTCCAATAGGGGCTGCCCTCATTCACTCTCTACACACATGTTTATGTATCACCCTCCACACACACACACATTCCTCACTCACTCTCTCTACACACACACACTTATACTCTCTCTATTATATCATGTATGTATATTTATATATATAATATGTATTATGTATATAAATAATGCATATGAATGTATATACAATATGGGTAGCCTAGACATATGTGTATATTGATTTGAGCCTATAAATATATATTTGTGGATGTGGTGTTCCTAATAAATATAAACTATAACCTAGTATGTGTGAATATAGTATATATAGACTATGTGTAAATCTATTTAGTATGTAAATCATATATGTAATGTAATGTATAAGCTAGCCTTGAATTCTTATAATGTATATCAGTTTTATAGCTAAATGAATGTCAAATAGATATGCCATGATATGTTGACTTAGCCTATGCCAATATGTGTGTGCCTATATATCTATAGGGTACATAGATATATGTGTATAGTAATTGTGTATGTGTGATGTTGGTTTTGATCTTGTGATTATGTAGGAGTGTTAAGCTAGACTTGATTAGACTCATGTAGACTAGTTAGACCTAGAATGACTTGTTGGACCTAATTTGACCATAGTTGACCTAGGTTTGACTTCTTGGTTGACCAAGGTTGACCAAGAGTTGACTTTGGCCTAGATTGACCTAGATTCATCTAGAATGCATTAAAATTGCATCTTGTTATCATTTAGACTTGTTGTGACTTGTGCTGTTCTGATTAGGAGCCAGACACCTCTCCTCGGACAGTACATTTCATCCGGACACTCAGATACCTGGCGAGTATATTCTCTGATCATTTCATATCCTGCTTAGAATTATTTCCTGTATTAAATTACTTTACTTGTTATTGTCATGTTGGTCACACGGATTGGTACTAAATGGATCCCTTCTTGAGATGTTATCCCTTCAGGAAGTATCGGGTACTACATGTTCTGTACATTTCACTTACTTGGCGTATCACTATGTTTCATTGGTTCATTGATCACTTGTGACATATACTCTTACGATCACAGAATCTTTCTTGAATCCTTATCCCATATATTAGGTTTTCTAGAATCCCCATTTATGGGACATCCATGTATCACCCTTCGGAGGCCTTTGCATGGAATCATAACATAACCTGGTTGGATCCTTATGTATTGATTGGGGGTACGGAGGAGTAGAAGTAGACATGTGAATAATACCCAAGTAGTATCTTATCAGAATCATTCCGTAGTGTCTCATCAGAATCATCCCATGCCATTTACATGTCTATATTGTACTCTGACTCACTAGCCACTGTTAGTTCTTTATTATAGTAGATATTTCTATTACAGTTCTCTCTCTGTTTACATACTGCATTTCTTTTAGTACCTGTATCTTACTTTACTGCATGATTATATTTTCTAACCTGCTATGAACTGTTGAGATGTATTGTGCTCGCTCCTGTCCTGACTGGACCTGTTGAAAATATTACAGAGGACGAGGAGGAGGCCTGTGTGGATACTTTCTACGGGGCAGCCCTAGACGACACTTACGAGCTGGACTCTCAGGAGGACCCAGCTCTAGCTGATGACATTACCCCCACTGCCTAGACTAGCTTAGTTAGGCTTATCTTACTTATGTTGTCTTGAGACTGTTTAGCTAGACTTTATTTTTGTTCAGAGATTCTGAGTTGTATATATTCTTTCATATTCAGTAGCTGGGATTTGTACTTTGGATATTTGCTGGGATGTTATCTTAGACTATTTTATCACCTGTATTTCCTTGAGTTCAATATCATATCGTGCTTCTTCTTCCTTAGTTGTGATTGAGTTTACTTCTATCATGTCACCCCCCATTCGGGGAGTATAAACTGCTTAGTATTTTTATTGCTAGATGTTATGACCTAGGACAGCGTTCTACCGCCGACACTGCGGCGTAGGCTGGACGTACCCACGTCTCGTGCCCTTACTCTAGGGTGCGGGTCGTGACACATTTTTAGTGGTGGCCCTTGCAGGTCTAGACTAGAAGTGTTGTGGTATTCGAATTAGAGTATCAATACAGCCTGCAGTAGGATATAGGACATTAAATTTTTTTAAGGTACTCAATCACATTAGGAAAAATTCTTTTTATTGCTATCTAAATCCTTATTGTCAGCTGATCCTTTTGAATTTTAACTGTCCGTCATTGTTATATCGCTTCTTTCTCAGAAATTGATACTCTTGTTTGTCTATCTTCAGGATGGTAGAGACTTGGTCGC
The DNA here is from genome assembly GCA_029216955.1 of Iris pallida. NCBI lineage: Eukaryota > Viridiplantae > Streptophyta > Magnoliopsida > Asparagales > Iridaceae > Iris > Iris pallida. The sequence continues at coordinate 61,892 of JANAVB010004373.1, read as the reverse complement.
AGCATACCATTCATGGGGATGCTATAGAGGGGACTGCTACCTCTCAGCCAGTACAGCAGGGCCAGGGGACTGCAGCTCCTGCCACCTCTGCTCGTATTGAGACTTCGGCAGCAGCAGCAGGGGGTATGCTTCTACCGGCTCGGAGACAGGACCCAGTCATCGCAGAGGAGCCCTTCCAGCCGCCGCCGCCTACAGGATATGTGGATGCGGCACAGATGTTCGCATACTTCTAACAGTTCATGGACCGGCAGCAGGCTCGACAGGACAGGGGCATGGAGTTGGCCTTTACGACGGTTGCAGCTCGACCAGTGGTCCATCAGCCGAGGACACCGGGGATAGAACAGTTCCAGAAGATGAGCCCCAGAGGCTTCCTGGGGACAGAGGGGATACTATATGCTGATGAGTGGATCGAGCATATAGAGGAGATCTTCCGCCAGGCCCGGATACCAGCAGATCTCCAGATTGAGGCTGCAGCTAGCCGGATGCGAGATCTTACTTGTACCTGGTATCAGTCAGACCCCAGGGTGGGGGTAGCTGGGCAGACTTGGGAGGAGTTCAAGGGCTTCTTCAAGAAGAGGTTCTTTCCAGATTCAACGCTCAGAGACTTAGAGTCGCAGTTCGAGAGCCTAGTCCAGGGGAGCCTTTCAGTGGAAGAGTACACTGGGGAGTTCGGCCGCCTCGGCAGGTTCGCAGAGGGCTTGAGCGAGACGGCAAAGGCCCAGAGGTTCCGGAAGGGTCTGGTCAAGGAGGTCAAGTCCCTGACCAAGGGCAACATGGATGCCACATTCGAGAAGATCTTGACGGGAGCCTTGTTGGCAGAGGATGATCTTGAGCTTAGGCTCAAGAGGGGGCGAGACCCAGTTGGGGGCAGCAGCAGCGGAGGCCAGGCCAAGAGGCCCCACTTTCAGCACCAGCAGCTGAGGCAGTTCCAGCCACAGCTGATCCAGCAGAGGCCAGTTCACCAGCAGCAGCAGCCGAGGCAGCACCAGCAGGGTCAGAGACATGATATCATTTGTGCCTACTGCAAGAAGCCTGGGCATGTCACCAATGAGTGCCGGAATAGGCTGGGCCAGTACCTAGTGTGTGGTTCAGCAGACCACCAGATGAGGGAGTGCCGCATGGCACGAGCAGCTCAGAGAGGAAGAGCCAGGGCTCCAGCAGGCCAACAGAGGGGACCAGCCCTGCCGACACAGCAGCAGAGGTTCGTCCAGCACCAGCAGCAGGCCAGGGGAGGCCAGCAGGAACAAGGATTTGCCATGGCAGCAGAGGATACGGAGGCCATCGAAGAGCTGATTGCAGGTTCGATCCTTCTCGACTCCAGTCCAGCTTTTGTATTATTCGATTACGGTGCTTCACATAGCTTCATATCAGTATCTTTTACGATTAGACTCGGTATTATAGCTGAATCGTTGACTAGGACTTATAAGATCATGATCGGGGGTGGCATTATCCTCGTGAGTGATGTTTGTAAGGGTCGGAGAGTAGTTTTGGGAGGCCGTGAGTTGGAGGTGAGCCTGCTCGTAATGCCATTGCTGAACTACGATATAGTACTAGGCATGGATTGGTTGAGCAGGCACCACGCCAGCATTGATTGTAGAGGGGGTAGAGTTCTCTTCAGAGCGTCGGGGGAGCCAGAGTTCGAGTACTCCAGACGTCAGGCGAAGCAGAGCTGCGAAGTTTTCTGTGGAGTCTCGGTCGAGGAGCAGACGATTCCACACCCTTGATAGCAGAGTATATGGATGTTTTCCCAGAGGAGTTGCCGGGATTGCCACCAGACAGAGACATTGAGTTCTCGATAGACTTGGTTCCAGGAGCGGAACCCATCTTTCAGCATGCCTATCGGGTAAACAATAGTGAGTTGGTGGAGCTGAAGAAGCAAGTGGATGAGCTACAGAATAAGGGCTTCATCCACGCGAGTTCATCGCCATGGGGTGCACCAGTGTTGTTTGTGCCGAAGAAGGATGGGTCAGTACTGATGTGTATTGATTATAGGGCACTCAACAACCTCATGATCAAGAACAAATACCTACTGCCGCGGATCGACAATCTTTTTGACCAGTTGAGCGGAGCTCGGGTATTTTCCAAGATTGATCTGAGGTCGGGATATCACCAATTGAAGGTGAAGGGGGAGAATATTCCCAAGATCGCTTTCAGGACGCAGTACGGGCAATTTGAGTTTTTGGTTATGCCGTTTGGGCTAACCAATGCACCAGCAATGTTTATGAACCTAATAAACAAGGTGTTCCACTAGTATCTGGATCAGTTTGTGGTGGTGTTCATTGACGACATCTTGATATATTTCAAGACTGAGGAAGAGCACGAGGAGCATTTGAGGATAGTGCTGGAGATTCTCAGGAAGGAGCAGCTTTACGGGAAGCTCTCCAAGTGTGAGTTCTTCTTGGACCGGGTGGACTTCTTGGGGCATGTGGTGACTGGAGATGGTATCTCAGTTGACCCCAAGAAGATTGTAGTAGTTGAGGCGTGGGCAGCGCCAACTTCAGTTGCAGAGATCAGGAGTTTCTTGGAGCTGGCAGGATATTATCGGAGATTTGTGCAGGATTTCTCCCGGGTTGCAGAACTGTTGACTCGGTTGACCTGGAAGGATGCTGAGTATGTTTGGTCAGAGGAGTGTCAGGCAGCTTTTGATGAGTTGAAGAAGCGTCTTACAACAGCTCTGATTCTGACATTGCCTTCAAGATCAGGTGGTTTCACAATTTATAGTGATGCTTCAAGGAAGGGGCTGGGTTGTGTCTTGCAGTAGCATGAGAAGGTGACTGCCTATGCTTCCAGGCAGTTACGTCCCCATAAGAATAACTACCCTACCCACGACCTGGAGCTGACAGCAGTGATATTTGTTCTGAAGTTGTGGAAGCATTATCTGTATGGAAAGAGGGTGGAGATTTTTACAGATCACAAGAGCTTAAAGTATGTGTTCACTCAGAAGGAGTTGAACATGAGGCAGCGCAGATGGCTAGAGTTGATGAAGGACTTTGACATCCTACTTCAGTATCACCCAGGAAAGGCCAACGTGGTTGCCGATGCCTTGAGTAGGTATCCGACAACCATGTGTTTAACCATGGATCGGTATTTGCTTGCAGACTTGGAGAGCCTTGGGATTGAGGTAATCGTGCCCGGAGTGCAGATGCAGATGTGGGACATGCAGATTCAGTCAGACTTGGTAGATAGGATCAAGTCGGCACAGTTTGAGGACGTTGCTCTGCGGTGTCTCCGAGAGCAGGTTTGAGCAGGATTGCTGGAGGGCGAGTTTTCTCTTACAGAGGATGGTGCCTTGAGGCACGGTTCCAGGTTATGTGTGCCCAGCGGAGATCTCAGGGAGCAGATTATACAGGAGGCCCACAGATCTCAGTACTCTATACACCCGGGTGCCAACAAGATGTACTGAGATCTGAGAGAGCATATTTGGTGGTCCGGGATGAAGTGGGAGGTGGCTCGCTTCATGGCTAAGTGCTTGGTCTATCAGCAGGTCAAGGCAGAGAGGCAGAGGCCCGGTAGATTGTTGTAGCCGCTGCCCATTCCCGAGTAGAAATAGAAGCATATCACTATGGACTTCGTATCAGGATTGTCGTGTACACAAGGAGGAAAAGACGCAATTTGGTTCATCGTTGACAGGTTAACCAAATCGGCCTACTTCTTGCCATTCAAGGTGGATACGTCTACAGAGAGGCTGGCGGAGATGTATATGCGGCAGATAGTCTGGATTCATGGGGTTCCGGTCAGCATCATCTCAGATCGGGATAGTCGCTTTACTTTCTATTTCTGGAGGAGTCTGCAGACCAGCTTGGGCACTCAGCTCAAGTTTAGTACTGCATACCACCCCCAGACGGACGGACAGTCAGAGAGGACTATCCAGACACTTGAGGATATGCTGCATCGTGCGTCCTGGACTTTGGAGGTTCCTGGAAGGATCATCTTTATTTGGTGGAGTTTGCTTATAACAACAGTTTCCAGGCCAGCATTGAGATATCACCTTTCGAGGCTCTGTACGGGCGTAGGTGTCATACACCCTTATCTTTGGATGATGTTGGTGAGCGAGCTTTACTGGGGCCAGAGATGGTTGTTGACGCAGCCGAGAAGGTGAATCTCATCAGGGAAAGAATTTGCATGGCGTAGGACAGACATGGCCGATAGCCACTGGAGGCCATTAGAGTTTGAGGTACAGATTAGAGTAGGATTAGATTTAGGTTGTTTGTTTATGATTTTGATCATGTTTGTTATCATAATTAATTAAGACCTTGCTTGTGATTAGGTCGGAGACCAGGTTTTCTTGAGGATATCTCCGACTCGTGGTACGATACATTTTGGTGGAGGCGGGAAGCTTAGCCCGCACTTCATCGGCCCTTTCGTTATCAGCGGGAGAGTCGGTGACGTGGCATACAGGCTAGACTTACCGCCTGTACTAGTGGGAATCCACAATGTATTCCATGTATCACAGTTAAGACGGTACGTGGCTGACCCTAGCCATGTGCTCGATCATTCAGAGATTGAGGTTGGTCCTTCTCTCAGCTATCCAGAGCAGCCAGTGGAGATTCTGGATCGACGGGAGAAGGTTCTGAGGAACCAGGTGATACCTTTGATACGCGTCGCATGGAGGCATCATTCTCTAAGAGAGTCTACCTGGGAGCGGGAGGATGAGATGTGCGAGCGTTACCCATATCTTTTTGGACCGTGAGGTATACTTTCTATCATTCTCATCAGTTATATTTCTTCTTTCAATTTTGAGGACAAAATTCTTTTAAGGAGGGTAGATTTGTCACTACCACATTTCTAGTTTGAGGGTATTTTTGTCATTTTTGGGGTTATTTGGATTTATTAGAATTTATTTGAATTTATGGGAAATTTTAGAAATTATTTTGGAATTGTTTGAATGAAGGTTGACTAGGTTGACTTTGACTAGATTTGACTTTGTAACCTAACCCTAGTTGAGTTGGACTTGGCTAGATTATGAGACCCTAGGTTAAGTTAAGTTAACCATACTCTAGTTATTGAAATCAATTAGGAAATAGAGATTAGAATAGAAAGTTTTAGACACAAGTCATGACTTGTGATTGAACCATTGATTAATGACTAAACCTAATCCACTAGCCATTAGCCAACCTAACCCTAGCCTACTCACTTGGCCGGCCACATAAACCTAGTCCTAGGGATTCTCCCTTATAAATATTCTCCTAGAAATTAGGGCTAGCCTCTTTAGGAAGAACAAGTTTGGGAAAGAGGTGAGTTTCCATCTTCATAAATCCCTACAAATTCTATTTTAGCTCCTTTTTCCCTCAAACAAATTTCAATAGGTTTTAAATGAAGTGTTCTTGCTATTGTTATATGTTTTTCTCAGATGCATACCATTTTGGAGAAGTTTGCTAGCAAGAGGAACCTCCCATTTGAGGCTTTTCTTGCATTTGGTCACCTATAGGTAAACCTATATAAACTTCATTAAATTCTAAATTTCTTTGCATGGAGACCTAGATCTAGGTGTCCCCTAGCTAACCTAAATTTTTGTGTCATTTTGGACCAATTTCGTGTCCGTATCAGACACGTATTCGACCTAGGTCTAAGTGTTCGATGAAATGCCCCAAAGGACATTTCGATTGATTTTTAGGAATATAAATGAATAGGAATTATTGTTTTGTTGTCGCTTACACGTTCTTGGGGAACTGAGGTGATTTTGGTTTTGTGTCGTGTCTGTTTGGACACAGGACACATCCGCGCGCGCTCGGGACTGTACTGTCCTGCTGTTCGGGGGCTGTACCGGATACGACACGCGACTAGAGGACACGAGACTCGACACACACCACGGGGCACTGACTGACATGCCACATGTCAAGTTTTAGATGACCATGTGGCATGTCGAGAGATATATCAGTGTCGCACTGATTTGTCACTGTGCAGTGCACACGAAAAATCGAGCACTGATACGCGTGTTGTATCGCACGCACGCATATCGTGGACACGTATCAGTGTGTCCTAGTCCTAGCCCTAGACCTACTCGACACTGGGACACGACAACGAGGTCTGTGTTGTGTCGTGTACACGAACTCTAGGAACACGTGCACGAGGATTGGTTCTATGATTGCACTGTTTAGTGTTTAATTTGTTTGGACACGTTTGTGTCCACTTGGGTGGACACAAACACAATGGTAGACACGTGTACACTCTAAATGTTCATTACCAACCCATATTTCGACACATTAGTTTAGTTTCATGTATAAATTCTCATTTACCTGATTTTCTGATACACACCTATTTCCTGTATTTCCAGATTTTCAATGTGAGTTTTGACAGTCGTTTTAACCAAATTAATACTGTTAATGTTTAGTTTGAAGTCCCTAGTACTATACTCCTATATGTTAACTAACTATGGTTCAATTTTTGTGTGGATTGGTGTCTTTTTGATTTCAAAATGGGGTTGGGAAATATGGGGACTAAAAACTGGGTTCAGTTTTCATTAAGCTGATTGAAATGAATTAAATTCCTTCTTTTCCTTTACTGTCTAATACATGAACTGTTTGGTGAATATATGAACTGATTTCATTTCCTTCTATTTCCTGTACAGTCTAGTAGGGGCTGCCCTCATTCACTCTCTACATACATGTTTATGTATCACCCTCATACACACACACATTCCTCACTCACTCTCTACACACACACACTTGTACTCTCTCTATTATATCATGTATGTATATTTATATATATAATATGTATTATGTATATAAATAATGCATATGAATGTATATACAATATGGGTAGCCTAGACATATGTGTATATTGATTTGAGCCTATAAATATATATTTGTGGATGTGGTGTTCCTAATAAATATAAACTATAACCTAGTATGTGTGAATATAGTATATGTAGACTATGTGTAAATCTATTTAGTATGTAAATCATATATGTAATGTAATGTATAAGCTAACCTTGAATTCTTATAATGTATATCAGTTTTATTGCTAAATGAATGTCAAATAGATATGCCATGATATGTTGACTTAGCCTATGCCAATATGTGTGTGCCTATATATCTATAGGGTACATAGATATATGTGTATAGTAATTGTGTATGTGTGATGTTGGTTTTGATCTTGTGATTATGTAGGAGTGTTAAGCTAGACTTGATTAGACTGATGTAGACTAGTTAGACCTAGAATGACTTGTTGGACCTAGTTTGACCATAGTTGACCTAGGTTTGACTTCTTGGTTGACCAAGGTTGACCAAGAGTTGACTTTGGCCTAGATTGACCTAGATTCATCTAAAATGCATTAAAATTGCATCTTGTTATCATTTAGACTTGTTGTGACTTGTGCTGTTCTGATTAGGAGCCAGACACCTCTCATCGGACAGTACATTTCATCCGGATACTCAGATACCGGGCAAGTACATTTTCTGATCATTTCATATCCTGGTTAGAATTATTTCCTGCATTAAATTACTTTACTTATTACTGTCACGTTGGTCACACGGATTGGTAATATATGGATCCCTTCTTGAGATGTTATCCCTTCAGGAAGCATCGGGTACTACATGTTCTGTGCGTTTCACTTACATGGCGTATCACTATGCTTCATTGGTTCATTGATCACTTGTGACATATACTCTTATGATCACAGAGTCTTCCTTGAATCTTTATCCTATATATTGGGTTTCCTAGAATCTCCATTTATGGGACATCCATGTATCACCCTTCGGGGGCCTTTGCATGGAATCATAACATAACCTGGTTGGATCCTTGTGTATTGATTGGGGGTACGAGAGAGTAGAAGTAGACATGTGAATAATACCAAGTAGTATCTCATCAGAATCATTCCGTAGTGTCTCATCAGAATCATCCCATGCCATTTACATGTCTATATTGTACTCTGACTCACTAGCCACTTTTAGTTCTTTATTATAGTATTTATTTCTATTACAGTTCTCTCTCTGTTTATATACTGCATTTCTTTCAGTACCTGTATCTTACTTTACTGCATGATTATATTTTCTAACCTGCTATGAACTGTTGAGATGTATTGTGCTCGCTCCTGTCCTGACTGGACCTGTTGAAAATATTACAGAGGACGAGGAGGAGGCCTGTGTGGATACCTTCTACGGGACAACCCTAGACGACACTTGCGAGCTGGACTCTCAGGAGGACCCAGCTCTAGCTGATGACATTACCCCCACTGCCTAGACTAGCTTAGTTAGGCTTATCTTACTTATGTGGTCTTGAGACTGTTTAGCTACACTTTATTTCTTTTCAGAGATTCTGATTTGTATATATTCTTTCATATTTAGTAGCTGGGATTTGTACTCTGGATATTTGCTGGGATGTTATCTTAGACTATTTTATCACCTGTATTTTCTTGAGTTCAATATCATATCGTACTTATTCTTCCTTACTTGTGATTGAGTTTACTTCTATCATGTCACCCCCATTCGGGGAGTATAAACTGCTTAGTATATTATTGCTAGATGTTGTGACCTAGGACAGCGTTCTACCGCCGATACTACGGCGTAGGCTGGACGTACCCACGTCTCGTGCCCTTACTCTAGGGTGCGGATCGTGATAATACCACCTCAACGGGTATCTTCGGACACAAATCATCACATTGCACCTCGGACGTCGGCTCCTTCAAATGTCGAGCTTCACACCTTACTGCCCTCACCGGCTCCCAGTTCTACAGAAGAGCTGATTGACTTGATCAGAGATCTGTGCGAGCGCTTTGAAGCGCGAAACAAGCAGAACGAACGTCAGAAGATAGGAATCCCGCAACCTTACCCTCTCGAATGGAACAAAGTGGTTTACCCTCCTAAGTATAAACCATAAACATTGATGCCATATGATGGAAAGGATTCTCCTCGCCGGTATCTGACCTAGTTCCAGCCTCAAACGGGACCTCCCAAAGGAAGACACCCTACTCACCAGCCTATTCATCGAGGCACTAAAGGGAGTCGCTTACGACTGGTACTGCAGTCTCTCTGACCACTCCATATGATCCTTCAATGACTTGACACGCCTCTTCCTCGACCGATTCTACGACAGTGGGAAGGACATGACCATGTCATCTCTCATAGAAGTGCACCAGATAGAGAAGGAGACTGTTCGAGCATTCATCGAACGTTTTTGACATACATGCTTAAGGTTGCCTCCGGGTATGACAGAACATGCACTGATCGATGCCTGCAGCATGAACATGACCCCTACAATCAAGTTCTTGCTCGACTCCTTCCAGCCCCCCGATTGGAGTTTATTGATCATCGAGGCCGAAGCTGCTGAGAAGAAGGCACATAATGCTCGCCTTATGGGGGTTAACTTCCCCGCCTTTGATGACAAAGAAAAACGGCCTGCTACCAGCAACAGTGGGCACGAGGCGAAAGAGAAACAGGTATTGACTGTCAACGCTTCAAAGAGCACACAGGGGACCGCACAGAAGCCTCCACCAGCACCGAGGCCGAAGGAGGTCTACTCCTTCAATGACGAGGACACCTTACAACTCTTTAAGATGCTGAAACAGAGCGAAAAGATCAAGTTGCCTGATCCTAAGCGTCCAGACAAGGTGGACAGAGTGGGCGACCTGAGGTACTGTCACTACCATCGGTTCGTTGGACCTACAACTCAAGACTGCTACATCCTCAAGAACTACATACAACGCATGATCAATGTGAACGTCATCTCAGTCGATTACGAGGAGAAGACAGTCTCGGCCAATATGGTGTCACTCCAGTTTGGCACCCTACCGTCTACTACAACTCAAGATGGTGTTGTCCCCATCCCGAAGGCAACATTGGAGGTGGTCAACCTTCCGTCGACTCGTGACAAAGCGAGTGGACTGATTCCACTCACTACATCTAAAGGGGAGATCATGTGGGTTTACCCAGATCTCGCTCCAGAACTGACTCAACCGGGGGTACATTCTATCTCCAAAGCTAAAAACAAGAAGACCAAGTCTTGCCAAATGGTGACTTCCTCTCCCAAGGAGGCACTTCCTGTATAAACGCGTTCACAGCAGAACGCTCAGCCTGAGGAAGCCCTTATCAAAGTGGCACCTCCCGTCACCACCTCGGCTGCTTAAGGTGAATCCCAACTTCCACAACTGACAAACAAAAGCATAAGAAATCTCGCTTCGACAGGCCTCTACGAAGAGACAACGTTTCAGGGTTAACCAAACCCCACAACTTCGATATACTGATATAACTTGCCAGTACTCCAGCTCGGCTGTCCTTGTTCGAGCTTCTCCGCCTATTTAAAGATGCTCGGGAGGCTCTTTGCGAAGCCCTTAAGGATGCTGAGTCTTTCATCAGTCAGGTCAAGCAGCCTGAGGACGATCCAGCAGCATGTTCACACTGCCATAGTATGGGGAAGATAATCCCCAACATTACATTCACTCAACAAGACATGCTACACAAGAACAACCGACACAATAGACCGCTGTATTACAGAGGGTATATTGGGGCCATCAAGGTGGATCAGATGCAGATCGACCGGGGGTCTTCTCTCAGCATCATCCCCCGAACTCTGCTTCAGACGTTGGAAATCCCAATGCATCGTCTGACAGTGTCTCACACTACAATCAGTGGCTTCAATACCAGCAAGAGTGAGCCGCTGGAAAAGATTCGACTGAAGTGTCATATCGGTGATCTTCAGACCGAGGTGACTTGTTATGTCGTAGATGCGGACGTCAACTACAACATCCTGTTGGGGCGGCCGTGGCTACACGAATACATGGTGGTACCATCCAGTCTCCATCAATATATGAAGTACGTATCCACCAATGGCATAGTCCGAACAGAGTTCGCTGATGTCGATCCTTTCAGAGGGATTGAGGCCTTTTTCACCGACTCTGATATGTACAAATCTATTCATCTCGAAGATGAATCCAACGATGCCGATGATAATGCCGAGGTCGAAGCCGAAGCTGACTTGGAGGCAGAGATGACAATCGATGATCCCCTGAAAGTGCGACTCAAGGGGAAGCCGCCTCAAACACTATATTCTATAGTGGTCAAACTTCGCAGGAGGGCACCAACTTCTCTAGGCGGAGCATTTACTGAAGCCCCCTTGAAGATACGACTCAAGGGGAGGCCTCTCCAAGTGACGGCTCCTCTCATAGCAAAACTATGTGGGAAGGCACCAGTCACCGGAACACCAACTGAGGCACCTCTCAAGATGCGGCTTAAAGACAGACCTCCTCAGTCTTCAGCCCCTCTTAAGCTTCAAGAGAAGGCCCATGTATCTTTATCGACACCAGAGCCGACAAAGGCCAAGCTCCCAATAGGTTCTCTCGAACCTCCTCAGGCTACTCCAGTAGTCACTGATGAAGAATTGTGAGAGTACATATCCGCCAATGTGGATGCACCATCCCTCGTTGATGTAATCCTTCGGGATAAGATCCTGTATTTTATCAATAAAATGGTATCTTTCAATTATTCTAGTCTTCCACATTGGAATGCCATATATACTCTAGATAATGCTCTACAATTGTTGCAAACACAAATAACGACTGTTAATCATGTAAATCAAATCGTCCTGTACCAAAGAGTCTGTTATATAGTCCCACCTCGGAACCAGGACGAGAAACCTACGGCAAAGTCGAGCGTCACCAAGACCTTCCACCGACGGAGCCAGAACCTGACACCGACAGAATGTAAATTTACCGGTACAATGATCGAGCCAAGTATCTCATCCAAAAGATGGGCTACAGCCTGAAAAGTGGGGAGGATCTAAACTATGGCAAGGGCTGACGTCTTCCCTTCCGACTCCCTATTCCGAAAGGGAAGCCACATGACTATTATCACCGTACTCGACAGGGGTGGGCTACATCACGCCCCCAACAACCCCAAAAAGTTCAGAAGCAGAAGACGTCGAACATTCTCACTCATCTGAGGCTTCGACTTGGGACTCCGACACCAGCGTCGGCCCAATCTTCAGAAAGGGAATGTCATCTAACATGACATCTGCACATCCTTCAGAAGATGAAGACGACAATCAAACAATAGAGTTCTTCGAAGAAGAACCCTGGGCTCAACGTCTAGGTCTAATGACACTTGTTCGTATTTTGTATTTTGGTATACGTATACGTATTTAGACCCGTGTTGCCTGTCACCTTGGTTGGTTCGGTCCAACTTGACTTGGTTCGGCTTGGTTTTGTATGGTTCGATTTTGCTAGATTTTATGTGAACCAAACCACTCCCACCTACCACCACCCTCTTTATTAAATATTCCACCAAATATTTCTCTCTCCACATTAACTTTCTTCTTCCCCACCATTACTTCTCCACCAACCTGAGAGTGGAAGGTTTAGGCAAGTGCACCTTGCTTCATGGAGGAAGTCCATTTTTATTGTTCTATTGTTTTTCTCATGTGTTTCTAACCCACTTTAGTACTTAGCATTTTTCATTCCCATGGTTAAATCCTTGTAAATCTAGCTTTGTGGTATTTCTGGTATCCCGGAGTTTTGATCTATCAAACTTGTATATTTTTGCTAGTTGATGGTCCCATGTTGCAGAAAAATTTTGTTTGGTCCAAGTTTGACCTACGGGATTTTGCTGAGCCGCATGGGCATTTTTAGCACTCAGCCGCATGGTCTTGTACATTTTTATATATTGGCAGGCGTGCACATTTGAATGCACTAGCAAGCATCAGCTTGCATGCATAAGTCAACACTTGGCCGCATGGCCATTCCTTTTCTTTGGTCGCACTAATTAGCTTGCATGCATTGTCATGCTAATATGTTGCTTGCATGCATTGGCATGCTATTTAAAGTATGATGCATGTTAATCTATATTTTAATGCATATATTAAGTTTGGAGCCGCATGCATATTGTCACCCCCAGTTTCCAGAAACAGGGGTATTTTTGTTATTTTTCATTTTAAAATTATTTTGGAATTATTTATTTATTTATTGTAATATTTTGGGGTTATTTGAGTCGGGTTCGAATTTCAACTCATTCCGACTTGTATCGGGGACCCGGGATAGTTTTGACTCTAGCGGGCCCACACACTAGTTAGGCATGGCCCACATGATATTAATTTTAGTCCACATGATATTAATTTTAGTTAGTGACTAGACTAATTATTTTGGTTAGTATTAATATGGATTAGTGTTTTAGGATTGACCAAACTACCCCCGACTTAACCCCTTACCAATGTATTAGTAAATAGACTAGAAAAGGGGCTTTTGGACTTTTCCTAATAGGACAAAACCACCTTTATGGCCAGCCACAATAAGGATAGGGTTGAGCCTCCCATTTGTCATTATCCATCTATTTTTCTCTCTCTTGTTCTTCCCCAAATTCCTAGAGAGCAATCCCTAGCAATTTCTCCACCAAATCATTCCATTTCACCACCAAATCTTCTTCTTTCCTTCTCCATTCTAGCCAAGGAGGAAGCTACCCAAGTTTGGGAGGATTCGGAGCTCGTTCGTGTCCTTTTGGAATCTCTACGTGTCGGTGTCGCTCCGGGAAGGCTTTTCTTCGATTCGATCTACCGGGAGGTATAAATTCCTTCTCCTTTTCATTTCCTCATGCATATAGGTCTATTTTGAACCCATAGGAATGATCCCATAGTTGTATCTCCATTTGTGTCCATTTTGTGTCCATTTGGAGGTCATAGGAGTGTCCTTTGTGTTGTGGTTGTGTCCATGTGGGAAAATCCCAAATTTGGACACACTATGTGTTGTTGTTATGTATGAATGAATTATTACATGTTTAATCTCATATTTTTGTATTGGAGATGTGTTCTATAGTGTCTCATATATACATATTAGTGTAGAGAGTGAGTTCTTGATATATTATGTTATATACTTGTGTTCTTTTGTCTCAAACTACCCAAATCCGTCATGATTTTTATCCACGTTTTTAATTTCAGCCCTAACTTAGAAATGTCATAACTTCTAGCTCAAAGCTCGGTTTAATCTTCCATTTTTTTTAAAAGAAGCGTATTGAAGTTAGCTTTCTAAAAACATATATTAATAGGCCTAATTCTTTATGTAAATTTCTGGAGAATTATTTGAGTGTCAGCTGTACGAAAGACAAATGCGTTCTCGGTGTTTTTGTGATTCCGGGAGTTTCCGAAAATGAAAATGCGATCCGTTTAAAGTTTTGGAAAGCTAACACATAGATCTATAACATACTTTAATCCTAAATTTTAATTCATGCTGAGATGGTACAGTATTGATTATTAGTAGGAGTTACTATTCGGCATATGCATTTTGTGCACCCTTGTGTGTAATATAATGTTCTATTTAATTTTAACCCATGTTAATATATATACATTATGTAATTAAATAGAGAATACAAGCATGAGTAAATGGTTAAATAAATGATGTATGAGGTGTAAGTATCCTATCTAATGTAAGCATGCATAAGTATGGCTTGTAATGAATATGTAGGTTCCATAGTATGTAATATATGGTGCATATAGTGGTGCAAGAGAATAATGAATGATGAATGAATGCAAGCATGAATGTAATGTAATAATAGATGTAATGTATGCAATATACAAGTTAATGAGATGTAATGTTCTATGTTAACACAAATCCTATATTACCTCATGTACCCCCTTACACTATGTTGACACTATCACACTTGACACATTGTTCACTTACACTTTGACACTCTTTGATATGTATACACCATGTATGCCCATTTAACCCTCATTTGCCCCTTTGCCATGTTCACATACACACATATAGCCTCTTAAATAAGTATTTATAAATACAGTTAACTTAGCTATGTATGTATATTATACATATGTTAGCATATTGTGTTGTAATATATAAGTTTATATAACCATTTGAAATGCCGTGATTATAGACCTAATGTTGAATACCAATATATGCATGTGTATATATGTGTAGACATATATAGCTTAAAGTAATAGATTACCTATTGTATATCCAATGTGAATTCTTGCCTATTTGAGTATTGAATAATTGCATGCTATATAGAGTTGGGTGTATGTTGGCTTGTATAGCCTTGTATTGATGTGTGCTTGCTAGGATAGTCTTGGTTAGGCCTAGTAAGACTTACTGGATTAGGACATGACCTAGTTTGACCTAATTTCACTAGTGCAGTTGACCAGAGTTGACCAAGGGTTGACTTTGGCCTAGTTTGACCTAGATTCATGTAGAATGCATTGTAGTACTTTATATTACCCTTCTGGACATGTTGTGACTTATGCTGTTCTAATTAGGAGCCAGACACCTTGTAACCTGTGTTGCTTTAAATAGGACTCTGTGGCTTCAGTTGGACCCCCTATACTTATCAACTGTTCAGGTTATCGAGGCGAGTACATTCTCTGATCATTTCATATTCTGCTTAGAATTATTTCCTACAGTAGATTACTTTACTTGTACTGTCACGTTGGTCACACAGATTGGTACTATATGGAACCCTTCTTGAGATGTTATCCTTAGGGAGCATCGGGTACTACATGTTCTGTGCGTTTCACTTACATGACGTATCATATGCTTCATTGGTTCTTTGATCACTTACGACATATACTCTTATGATCGTAGAGTCTTCCTAGAATCCTTATCCCATTTATAGGACTACTATCTATTACCTTCGGGATTTATTACCTTCGGGGTCTATTACCTTCGGGGTCTATCACCTTCGGGGTCTTATCACCTTCGGGGTCTACCACCCTTCGGGGGCTGTTACATAGCATCATATAACATAACCTGGTTGGATCCTTGTGTATTGATTGGGGGTACGGGGGAGTACAAATAGCCATATGAACAATTCCAAAGTAGAATAGCCATGTACGCCTCTTTAGTATAGCCATGTACAATTAAGCCATTCATATGTCGACTTTGTGCTCTAAATCACTAGTCACTGGTAGCTCTTTATTTATAGTAGATATTTCTATTACAGCTCTCTCTCTGTTTACATACAGCATTTCTTTCAGTACCTGTATCTTACTTTACTGTATGATTATATTTTCTAACCTGCTATGAACTGTTGAGATGTAATGTGTTCGCTCCTGTCCTGACTGGACCTGTTGATAAATTTTACAGATGGCCTGGGATTGCCTGCTAGCCTAGAGGAGACACAGTAGAGGTTGTTTAGATAGTTATTTTATTTTTTCTGGAGTTGTATTTACTTTGTGGATTACTGTATTTGAGTTTTGAGATGTATTTCTGGATTTATGTATCTTAGACACTTAGACTTCTATCTCCTATATTTATTTTGGATTTCATGTTTTATCTATCTTTATCATGCTCTACCGTAGATGTGATTGAGACTGTATCTACTATGTCATCCCCATTCGGGGAGTATAAACTGTTTAGTCTTATACTGTTAGATGCATTGAGACCTAGGACAGCGTTCTACCGCCGACACTGCGGCGTAGGCTGGGCGTTGTTACGTTCTCGTGCCCTAACTCTAGGGTGCGGGTCGTGACACATATCTAAGGTACCGAGCCGCATAGGCCAACCTATCCGGGCCGCATGGCTTATGAATGCAATAGCAAGCATTTAGCTTATATGCATTATTTAATACAACAACTAACATTCAGCCGCATATGCATTATTTAATGCAATTAATACCAAGCATTGGCCAAGGCTGCTTTAGCTTATATGCATTATTTAATGCAATAGCCAACATTCAGTAATGCATTGTTAATACCATAGCTATCTGGGCCGCATATGCATTGGCCAAGCCTTATGCATTCTTTAATGCATTGATTAATACATTTTTGGAAAGCCACCCACATAGCTTCCTTAATGCTTTACTACTTAATGCATTCCTAATGCATTTCTTAAATGCTTTGATGCATTGATTAATGCATTTTTGGAAAGCCAGCCGCATAGCATTCCTTAATGCTTAATGTATTCCTAAATGCATTCTTTAATGCATTTTAATGCATTTTTTTTACTTTAATGCATTTTTTATTGCATTCTTTTAGCACCAGCCGCATATGGCTTAAAGAATCTTTGCTGGCCGCATACAATGCAAGCCTTGCTTGCATTATATTAATGCATGCTTGCATTTGTAACCCACGTGGCCTTGTTTGGATGAAGGCATGCATGCTTTGTTGCATGCTTTGTTACATGCTTACGTGGCTTGTTTGCATGCATATTAATGCATGCTTTGTGGCATTGTCAATAGTGAGCCGCATATGGGAACGATATCAGCCGCATGCATATTAATGCACTTTACTAATGCACGTAAGCATACATTTAATATATATTAATATATATCAATATAATGTATATTAATATATATTAATATAAGGCATTATATTAATATAATGTATTTAATGTATTAATGCATTATATTAATGCATTATATTAATGTATTTAATGCATTATATTGCAGGCTTATATATTTTGCTCAGCCGCATATGGCCAAGTGACTGGTGGCCACATAAAATTTTTTCTGAGCCGCATGAGTCCCCCACAACACTTGTCCCTTCTAATATTTAAATACTAAATGTGTACTTGTACTAAATTAATTGTTCCATGACACGATGGTGACCCGTTGTAGTACACTTTTGACATGACGTAATAGTGACCCGACGTGGCGCACTCCTGACAGTGAACATGACATGACAAGATTGAATGGCCTGGACACCGTGGATGATTGTGTTTGTACAATTAAACCGGCAATGTTTGCATTATATCTAGGACAGGGACCCCTGAATACCACGGTCAGGGGTACCTACTATAAATGGCTAAGCCTAATAACTAGACTAATTCAGTAGTCATGAGAGATTTCCCCAGTTATAGGCGATCCCGTTATCCCGGCCACCATTGTAGGACTTGCTACCTGCCGACGAGTAGGGCACAAGTCTAAAGTCACTGATATATAGAAAGAATGATGCACGGCTTAAGGAACCCAAGTCGCCTGGATAACCTGGATTAGCTGCAGGGCTTGTGGCTGGAGGAACATCTCACTGCATGTTGTGATAACCCTAGTTAGCTAATGTAGAAAGTCGTAGTCACTAATTGGCCGGGAGCGATTGTATGGTATGGTTTTAGTGCTCGATTATTGCAGGCTTGATCGCATGATTATCACTTTTAACAATAAAGATCAGAGGCTAAGTTTGGTTCAGGCGAAGGGTTACAACCCCGGTCCTTGTTTGGTTTAAGGGTTGTAACCTGGCTCCCGGAGCAGTTCTGAGTCCTCTCTTCGTTTATTGTCTTATTGCACCTACGTCATGCTTGTCATATTTTACCTTACCAACAAGATTTAGAGACGGAGTTCTATTCAGGTGAAGGGTTATAACCCCTGTCCTTGTTTGGTTTAAGGGTTGTGACCTGGCTACTTGAATGGTTCCCTCGTACGCCATTATGACTGTTGTTATTCTTTTACTTCAAGTTCTTTTAACTGCTTTAATATATTTTCTGATGTGCTGGTTTTAGTTCTTAAGTGAAGCCTCCTTTGTGGCACTTGTTCTTTCTTGGATCTGACCCAGCTGGTTTTGTGTGGCCAGATTTTGGAGCAGCCTCAGAGGATCTACCGACCTTCCAGCCCGATGGTGACCACCAGGCATAACCAGGGCAACGAGTGGGTTTATTTTTGCTCTCCCACTCTATTGTAAAAATTTCATTTTGAGGTGTTTAGCCGGCGAGCACCTGTTAGCTCGTATTGCATACCTTATTATTATCTGCCTACGGGATGTAACATGATTGACAGATCCTAGGGTTGATCATGTATGACTAAACTCTTGCTAGTCCTCACATTTTGTAACGACTAGCTTCATGATCAACTGGATATGTAATGTTTGGGACGCCTTACTTTTGTATATTTGGCGATCTTACATCTTGTAACTTTACTTGTTTGCTTGAGATTGAGACATTTAGGCTTGTTATTGACCATAGGAGACTGATGGATTGTAGTTAAACCCTCATATATTTAGACAGCCGTGACCGTATAGTGGAGTGGATTCCATTTCATTATACGTAGCTGGCTATATATGTCCCCGCTCTCCAGTATTCTGGTTCTGGGGCGTTACATGGTTTAAATAGTGGCCCATGTAGGCCTTGTAAATCAAGATATGTGAGGGTTTACCGAATAGATGTCTCAATCAGCACTCGTCCTTGATCTCTGTCCGTATCTTCTAATCCCTAAGATTCTCGACCTGATCACATGCTTGTATCGTTGATCTGTCTTGGTCCTTCCTTATTGTTCCCTATATCGTCTTCTTCAGCGGTATTGTTTCTGGATCTGCCGATCAGCAAGGCGAAGCACCTCCTGTAGACCAGCAGCAACAAGAAGATCAGGCCCAGCACTCAGGAGAAGCCTCTCGAGTCATGCCTCCCGGAGATCGAGAACCCCCGGTGTAGCCAGCCCAGCCCGCAGGACAGGATGATGGAGCCATGGTGGGACTTATCAGGGAGTTGCTTGCATCGCAGGATCGTCGAAGAGATGCCTTGCATCAGGCAGTGGCAGATGCTCTAGGCAGAGGAGGATATCATGGGAATAGTGCAGCGAACAGTTTCAAGCGCCTGAACCCTCCATTCTTCGATGGCAGCGAAGACGCTATCGCTGCTGATGCGTGGCTTCAGGACACAGAGGTGATATTGGAGGCGACGAAGACCCCAGAAGATGAGAAGGTGGCCGTGGTCCGCCTACAGTTATTGGATCTAGCCCGCAGCTGGTGGACGGCTCAGGCGGTTGGGCTAGCGGCGCCTATTGCTTGGACAGTATTCCGTGAGAGGTTCCGGACCAAGTACTTCGATGCGGTGGCTCGGTACGATCTACTGACCAAGTTCACCAATTTTAAGCAGATGGGTAGGACGGTCGATGGGTATACGACCGAGTTTTCCAGGCTTAGTCGGTTTGCTCCTACCTTGGTGGCGACCGAGTTTGATAGAGCCCAACAATTTTAACTGGGACTCCACCTGGAGATTTTGCTGGCAGTAGAGCAGTTTGAGCATCAGACTTTTGATGCGGTATTGAGGGCAGCTAGGAGGCATGAGTATACCTCCCAGAGGATTATGGACAGGACCGGAGGTCGAAAGCGATCTCACGGCCAGATGAATCAGTCGTCAGCCCCAGCCCCGGCAGCTAGAGCTTTGACCATTGGAGCTCCGAGAAGGGAAGCTTCAGTTACGTCAGTTCAGCATTCAACCCCGACGTATCCTCAGCAGCAGAAACAGTCTTCGCCCATGGGCTGCTCTTATTGTGGGAAGCCTAGATATGTTATTTCAGAGTGTCGCAAGGCTCGAGGATTGTGTTTGCTTTGTGGAGCGCCAGACCACAAGGTAGGGTCCTGCTCGTTCAGGACCGACTCATCACCAGCCAGGACCAGTTCATCCGTTAGGGGACCAGCCCCTGTACCTGTCCAGCAGCAGTTTCCATTTCCGAGGCCGTTGTCGACGTAGACCCAAGCTTTTCAACAGCAAAGGCCTCAGCAGTTTGCCCAGACGTAAGTTCAGAATAGGCAGCAAGGATTCCAGCAGAGAGGGCTGGCACCCAGAGGACATGGTCAAGTGCTAGCTTTGACCATGGAAGAAGAAGGAGTGGCACCAGGTGAGGTAGTGGCAGGTACTATTCTCATCAACACTTTTTCGGCTTCAGTATTATTTGACTCTGGTGCATCGCATTCATTTATGTCTGCACGATTTGTGACACGGATAGGACTGGAGCCCGAGTCCTTATCAGTAAGGCTCAATATACTTACTGGTAACGGTCTTGTGGGAGTAAATAGAGTGTTTTCCTCTTATCGGATCGTGGTTAGCGGTAGAGAATTTCTCGCTAGGCTGATAGAATTTTCGATGGCCGATTATGATGTGGTCTTAGGAATGGATTGGTTGAGAGACCAGTATGCTAGGATAGACTGCCATATTGGCAGAGTTGTTTTTAGCATTCCAGGCGAGCCAGAGTTTTCCTTTTCTCGAGACGAAGTTGAACTTTCTCCTCCAGTATTGCGGATGGCCGTAGCAGCAGTACAGTTACCCCAGGTAGTCGAGGAATTTCCAGATGTTTTCCCGAAAGAGCTTTCAGGAATGCCGCCAGAGCGAGAGATCGATTTTACTATCGACTTGATCCCTGGGACAGCACCAGTGTCAGAGAGAGTCTACAGGATGGCGCCGTCAGAATTGGAGATATTGTACAAGATGATTGAAGAACTCAGAACCAAGGGATTCATTCGTGCAAGTGGATCGCCTTGGGGAGCCCCGATGCTTCTTGTGAAGAAGAAGGATGGTACATCTAGATTATGTGTTGACTATCGTACCTTGAACTCAGTGACAATCAAGAACAGATATCCTCTCCCAATGATAGATGACTTGTTTGATCAACTCAGAGGAGCGACAATATTCTCGAAGATTGATTTGCGGTCATAATACCACCAGATCAGAGTCAGAGAGCAGGACATCCCAAAGATAGCTTTCAGATCCAGATATGGGCATTGGGAGTTCCTTGTTATGCCCTTTGGAGCGACCAATGCGCCGGCTGTATTCATAGACCTCATGAATCGTATCTTCATGCCTTATTTAGATCAGTTTGTGATCGTATTCATAGACGATATCCTGGTCTACAGCAAGAGTGAAACGGAGCAAGAGCAACATCTCAGAGTAGTCCTCCAGATTCTCTGGGAGCACCAGTTGTATGCCAAGTTCAGTAAATACGAGTTCTGGCTCAATCGTATTTCATACGTGGGTCATATTATCACCAGAGGGGGAGTAGAAGTGGATCCCCAGAAGATCGTGGCTATCAAAACATGGCCAGTGCGCGGCTATCGAAACATGGCCAGTGCCCAGCACGGTTGCAGAAGTTTGCAGTTTTTTTGGATTGGCCGGCTACTACCGGAGATTTGTTTCGGACTTTGTTCGGATTTCAGCTCCATTAACACAGTTGACCCGCAAGGATGTGCGGTTTGCTTGGACAGCAGAATGTCAGGATTCTTTTGAGAAGTTGAAGCGAGGCTTGATGACGGCACCCGTCCTCACACTTCCAGATGGGACCGAAGGATTTTCAGTATACTGTGATGCTTCAGACAGAGGATTATGATGTGTTTTGATACAACATGGGAAGGTAAGAGCTTATGCGTCACGTCAATTTCGTGATCATGAGAGGAATTATCCAACCCATGACTTAGAGCTGGCAGCAGTAGTATTTGTACTTAAGTTGTGGAGACACTACCTGTATGGAGATATGGTGGAGATTTTTACCGACCACAAGAGCCTGAAGTATCTTTTCACCCAGAAGGACCTTAATATGCGTCAGAGAAGATGGCTAGAGCTACTTGTGGATTATGATGTCAACTTGCAGTATCATCCTGGGAAGGCCAACGTTGTTGCAGATGTATTGAGCAGGAGAGCTGGAGTTTATTTTCTGACAGCGCAACCAGATTTATTGGCAGATCTTCAGAAGATGGGTATAGAAGTTGTCCTTCCTACCAATGTAGCATTGATGACCAGCATGCAAGTTCAGTCCAGTATAGTTGATAGGATCAAGATAGCTCAGTCCTCCGATTCTAAGCTTCAGTGGCTTAGAGCAGAATATGAAGCCTGACGACGACCAGAATTATGCATTCATGAAGATGGTACACTACGGCATGGTAAGCGTCTTTGTATACCCAGTAGAGATATCAGACAGGAGGTCATGGTGGAAGCTCATAGTTCTCAGTATTCAATTCATCCCGGTGGCACGAAGATGTACCGTGATATCTGTCAGCACTTTTGGTAGAATGGCTTGAAGAGGAAGATAGCTGGGTTTGTCTCTCGGTGTTTGGTTTGCCAACAAGTCAAGGCTGAACACCAGAGGCCAGCTGGACTTCTTCAGCCCTTGCCGATTCCAGAATGGAAGTGGGAGCATGTAACCATGGATTTCGTGACTGGATTACCTAGATCCCCAGTCGGTAGAGATGCTATTTGGGTTATAGTTCACAGGCTCACGAAAGTGGCTTACTTTCTCCCATTCAAAGTTGGTCAGTCGACAGCACAGCTAGCAGAGATGTATCTCCGACAGATAGTCAGACTTCACGTTGTACCAGTCAGTATCACATCGGATCGAGATTCAAGATTTACGTCACACTTTTGGCGTAGCTTGCAAGAGAGTTTGGGAACTCACCTCCAGTTCAGCTCAGCTTATCACCCGCAGACAGATGGTCAGTCGGAGCGCACGATCTAGACTCTTGAGGATATGTTGATATCTTGTACACTTGACTTCGGTGGTTCGTGGGAAGATCACCTGCACCTGATGGAGTTCTCGTACAACAACAGTTTCCAAGATCCCCACTAGCCTGGGACGATGTGGGAGAGAGGCAGATGCTTGGTCCAGAGATGATCACTCAGACAATTGAGGTGGTCAGGAGAGTCAGAGATCATCTTCGTGTTGCACAAGATCGTCAGCGCCACTGGGCCGATTCTTATCGGTGTTCTCTTGAATTTTCTGTCGACGACCATGTATTTCTGAGGATCTCGCCTAACCGTGGCGTCATTCGTTTTGGCATACGGGGAAAGCTTAGTCCTAGGTTGTCACGACCCGCACCCGCTTTTCGGATACGAGACGTGTCCAAGCCAGCCTACGCCGCAGAGTCGACGGTTAGAATGCTGTCAAGCCCGCAAGAAATAAATGCCCAAATATACAACATTTGATGCTCATTCACAATTCTACATTTATTACAACATTTATAATTGAAGAAAATACAAGATGTTACATTTAATAAAATTGATACAATTGCTTTCTATTTCTAAGTTGACCTCAGCATACCCAAATCTTTCCAGTGCTAAGAGTGATCGCGGCTAAACCTGAAAAATATTGGTTATCCAGTCAGGATTGGAACAAGTACACAAACCGACGACAATGCGAAAACACAATAGAATTAACAAGACATAAAAATAATATATGAGATATGAAAACTGGTAGATAACTGATGACATAGCACGATAGAGAAGTAAAAAAGAAAAAAATAATAAAATACATCTATCTAGTGGTGTGAAATATCATTTTCGACATGTGAACGGCTAGGGGTAAATACGGCATACTGCACGTGTCGTGTGCAGCTGCTATCATTCAAGATTAGACATATTGGGATAGTTCTGGGTTGTCCACATGTGTACTAAGATATTTTCCCTCCTGACTACTCCGTGTGATGAGCGTGTCAACAAGCAGCAAGATATATATATAAACATGAAATGGAAAGACTACAGTGAATCGGAAAGCAATCAGAAAGTGCACTTGCCTGAGGTCCTTAGCTGGAGAAACCAATAATATACCACTCAACGAGCCACAATCAATCAACACATGCAGAAGTCTCCGGATGCTAAAATAAATAGTACCAATGTTCTCAGAATAGTCAAATTAGCTAGGATTTCCTGTCCTTAAGTTTAATTCAGGACACAGGGGAAAAACGGTAATTTCGGGCAAAAACGATGTCCGTCGTTGGACCCGCTTTGCACCGAAAAGCGTGCCAGAGTCAGTGGTCTCTAAAGTCGTCAAACTACA
>JANAVB010004373.1:10000-32500 GCA_029216955.1 Iris pallida | reverse complement strand
GGTATTTGTCCTATTAGTCACCACACTTAATATAAAAGATTTAACATGGGGGAAATAACTAAAAACGAAAGGGATACAAACATTATAGTATCGATTTCATATGCATTTCACTGGTTGAGGGAAAATCTCAATTCAATCTACCTCGAGATTCGCACACAAATTGCAGAATCAGAAATTATAAACTAAATCCTTACAGCAAAAGAATTTAAAACAGACAATTCTAACTCATGATATGAAATTTATATCTAAATAGAGCAAAAGATAACTGAACAGGTTATCAAGATCAAAGCCTTAATTATAGGTAAGCCTAACTTACCAAGTGAATGGTATACCCACGTTGGATCATGTTGTCATATCAAGAGTAATAGTGTTTCTATAGGGATCTGCCAAGTCATCTGAATTCAATAATTCCTAAATAGCATGGCCTATCTAACAACCTTAACTACCCAATCGGTCAATTTGAACAAGGGACTCCTAGTCCTAGTTACTCTCCTAAATTATTTTAATCCCAATTGTGAATGAGCATTTCCTGGGCGCAGGCTCGCAATGGTACGACTAACTTAAGTACCATCACGAGTTCGCAATCTTTTGCGAAGACAGACCTGTATGGGCCACCACAAAAACTTGTCACGACCCGCACCAGCTTTTCGGATACAAGACGTGTCCAAGCCAGCCTACGCCGCAGAGTCGGCGGTAGAACGCTGTCAAGCCTGCAAGAAATAAATGCCCAAATATACAACATTTGCTACTCATTCATAATTCTACATTTTTATAATATTTATAATTGAAGAAAATACAAGATGTTACATTTAATAAAATTGATACAATTGCTTTCTATTTCTAGGTTGACCTCAGCATACATGTCACGCCCCAGAACCAGAATACTGGAGAGCGGGGGCGAACATAGCCAGCTACATATATTGAAATAAAGTCCATCTCGCTATACGGTCACGACTGTCTAGATATGAGGGTTTACTACAAGCCAACGGTCTCTTAAGGTCAAGCCTATTGTCTCAATCTCAAGCAAGTAATATAATTACAAGATGTTTGACCATCAAATATACAATAAAAGGCGTCCCAAATATTACATATCAGCTGATCATGAAGCTAGTCGTACAAAATGCTAGGACTAGCAAGAGTTAAGTCATACATGATCAACCATAGGATTTGTTAATCATGTTTACAGCCCGTAGGCAGACAGTAAGTAAATGCATCGAGCTAACAGGTGCTCGTCGGCTAAACGCCACAAAAGAATAATTTTACAATAGAGTGAGCGAAACAAAATAGAAAATCCACTCGTAGTCCGGGTTCCTTCTAGTCGCCACCATCAGGCTGGAGGTTCGGTAGATCCTCGGGTGCTGCTCCGAAATCTGGCCACACAAAACCAGCTGGGTCAAACCCCAGAAAGGGCAAGTGTCACAAAGGAGGCCACGAAATAAGAACAAAAGCCAGCATATCAGAACATAAGAAAATAGAAGAAAAGTACAAGTAGTAAAAGCATATCAGGACAATAAACGATTAAGGACGTGGAACCATTCTGGGAGCCAGGTTACAACCCGTAAACCAAACAAGGACCAGGGTTGTAACCCTTCGCCTGAATAGTTTCTTGTCTCTACCCAATTATTGTTACAGCAAGTAAAATAATCATGTTCAGGAGTACCAGGTATAGGGACTTAGACGAGACTTAGACCAGGCTGGACACCATCCATTCACAAGCGGCCAAGCAATTACTACGGCTTACTACTTTAACTAACTAGGGTTATCACAAGCCTAATTATTAACAAGATGCAATGAGAATTTCCCAGTCCCAAGCCCTGCAGACCATCCAGTTATCCTTCTGCGGGTTGAGAGTATGGTTGGGTACATCGCCCCGGAGACGATATACCCTTAGGTGACTTAGAGGGTGCAACACATGACAGTGTGCTGGAAATGTGCTCTACTCGTCGGCAAGCTACAAGTCCAATTAAAGTGCCCAGATAACGAGACTGCCTGTGACTGGAAATTCTCCATGAACTATAGTTAGAACTAGTCATTAGCCTAATCTATGTTCAGTACGAATCCCTGACCGTGGGAAACCAGGGAATCACGTCCTAGACATGATGCCAGACAAGACAAGTGGATTTCATAAGCAAGCAAGCAGGAACACCCACGGTGTCAGAGTTGGTTATACAAGTCAAGTTAGCCGTCGCAACAGCATCAAGTCAAGTCAAGTTACAAGTTATAAGTCAAGAGTGCGTCGCCACGGGCCACTATCAAGTTATCTGGTTACAAGTCAAGAATGCACCCCATCGGGTCACTATCATGAAGATCAGAGAGTACTAGAATCATAAATCACAGAAATCATGAAGACCGTACTAGTCGTAGCAATTACTGAAAATCGCGTCAGGTCGTGTTGGGTCAAGATAGTCGTGCTGTGTGGAACAAGATCTCAAAAACTAATCCACAAAAGAAAAGCCAAGCTTAAAGAAATAAAACCAAAACTCCAAGAGCCAATGGTTTGCGCAAGGGGTCAGGGGGTTGGATTGTGCAGGGTGTCAGGTGCGCAGGGTGCCAAGTACGCAGGGGCACATGGCGCCGGGTTGGGTGGCGTATAGGGCCAAGTGCGCAGGAGTCAAGTGCGCATGGAGCCAAGTGCGCAGGGGTCAAGTGCGCATGGGTGCAGGTTGCACAGAATCAGATGGCGCAGCGGCCAATGGCGCAGGGGCGCGCGCGTAATCGGGCAGTGGCCAGGGCTGCACGGTCAGCGACCAGCGCTAAAGAGCGCGGCGCGGGGGAAGGTTGCGCGGTTCAGCCCTGCGCTAAAGAGCACAGGCTGGAGTCTTATTCTCCAGGCCGAGAGCAAGTCCAAGAACACTAAAAACTTCCAATCTTCATATCTTGGCCAAATCAAAACCAAATCTAGATTTTCAAAGGTCTAACTTGGGTAAAATTGAATTCTCTTCCACATGGAAGCATCAAAACAAGCAAAAATCAAAGTTTAATAGATCAAAACCAAAAATTTCCGAAAATGGTTAAAACTTAGATCTAGAAAAACGGAAGCTCCAAATCCAAAAATGTCAAGTTCTAATATTGATTTCCATGTCCTAATCTAGCTTATGGACAAATAAAATGTGGTACTTATTTGATGGCAAGGTGCACTTGCCTCTGGGTGGAGGTGTTGTGTGGAGGAAAGGAAGAAGAAGATGGAGGAAAATAAATGAAAGTAAAGAGGAGAGAGAAAAGTTAGGTGGGATTTAATGGGGGTGGTTGTGGTGTGTTGAGGGTGAAGCATAGGCTAAGGTGGTCCAATGCATGCTAAACCAAACCAATCCTACTCCACAAAATAAACCAAGCCAAGTCAAAACCCATTTTACGAGAAAACCAAAAATCTGCAAGTCGAGCCAAAAATACAATTACAGGCCAGAATTTGAGAAAATAAAATACAGGTCCAAGATACATGCAGGCTTAACCAAAATACGTGTTCTGAGATATGGGTGTTACAACTCTACCCACCTTAAAAGAATTCCGTCCTCGGAATTTAATTTAAGAGGCTAGAGAGACAAGGACAAGTCATACTTATTTACATGCAAGCTATACTAAGCAGTCAATCAAACAATCATACATGCAAGCAAGGGATGGAAAGTATAAGGCATAAGGAAGACATTATACCTTACGAGTCAAACAAGTCGGGATATCGCGATCGGATGTCGTCCTCACGCTCCCATATTGACTCATCTAGAGAGTGATGACCCCAAGCAACACGGACTAAGTTAATAGTCTTGTTCTTGAGTATCTTCTTCCTCCGGTCTAATATAGATACGAGCCTCTTCTCATACGAAAGATTGGTACCAACAACCAATTCCGAATGGTCTAGGATATGGCTCGGGTCCGGGATATACTGTCGTAATTGGGATACATGGAATACATCATGCACCTCACTTAGCGACGGCGGAAGAGCAAGACGATAGGATACATCTCCTACTCGCTCCAGGATATCGAACGGCCCTATATACCTAGGACTAAGCTTTCCCCGCACGCCAAAACGAATGACGCCGCGGTTAGGCAAGATCCTAAGGAATACATGGTCGCCGATAGCAAACTCTAAGGGACGCCGATGGGCATCGGACCAATGTCGCTGGCGGTCTTGGGCAACTCGAAGACGATCTCTGATCCTTCTGACCACTTCAAGTGTCTGGGCAATCATTTCTGGACCGAGCATCTGCCTCTCTCTGACATCGTCCCATGCTAGCGGGGACCTGCACTTCCTACCATACAGAGCTTCGAACGAAGCCATCTGAATACTGGCCTGGAAACTATTATTGTACAAGAACTCCACCAGGTGCAGGTGATCTTCCTACGAACCACCGAAGTCAAGTGTACAAGATCTCAACATGTCTTCAAGGGTCTGGATCGTGCGCTCTGACTGGCCATCTGTCTGCGGGTGATATGCTGAACTGAACTGGAGACGAATCCCCAAACTCTCTTGCAGGCTACACCAAAAGTATGACGTAAATCTTGAATTCCTGTCCGAGGTAATGCTGACTGGCACACCATGAAGCCTGACAATCTGCCTGAGGTACGTCTCTGCCAACTGAGCCGTTGACTGCCTAACTCTGAATGGGAGAAAATGAGCCACCTTCGTGAGCCTGTCAACTATAACCCAAATAGTATCTCGACCAGCTGGGGCTCTAGGCAATCTAGTCACAAAATCTATGGTCACATGCTCCCACTTCCATTCTGGAATTGGCAAGGGCTGAAGAAGTCCAGCGGGCCTCTGATGTTCAGCTTCAACCTGCTGGTAAACCAAATACCGAGAGACAAACCGGGCTATCTTTCTCTTCATGCCATTCCACCAGAAATGCTGACGAATATCACGGTACATCTTCGTGCCACCCGGATGAATAGAATACTGCAAACTGTGAGCTTCTACCATAACTTTCTGTCGGATATCTCCACTGGGTACACAAAGACGAGTACCGTGTCGAAGTGTACCATCTTTATGGATACATAACTCTGGCCTTCTTCCTGTCTCACACTCTGCTCTGAGCCACTGAACCTTGGAATTTGTAGACTGCGCTATCCGGA
This sequence comes from Iris pallida, assembly GCA_029216955.1. NCBI lineage: Eukaryota > Viridiplantae > Streptophyta > Magnoliopsida > Asparagales > Iridaceae > Iris > Iris pallida. The sequence goes on along the minus strand of JANAVB010004373.1, from coordinate 27,436 downwards.
TCCTCTCAACTATGCTGGACTGAACCTGTAGACTGGCCATCAATGCCACACTGGTAGGAAGAACCACCTCAATTCCCATCTTCTGAAGATCTGCTAATAACTCTGGTTGCGCCGTCAGGAAATAAACTCCGGCTCTCCTGCTCAACGCATCTGCTACAACGTTGGCCTTCCCTGGGTGATATTGCAAATCCACATCGTAGTCTACCAATAGCTCGAGCCATCTTCTCTGCCGCATATTAAGGTCCTTCTGGATGAAAACATACTTCAGACTTTTGTGATCCGTAAATATCTCTACTCTATCTCCGTACAAGTAGTGCATCCACAACTTAAGTGCAAACACTACTGCTGCCAGTTCCAAGTCGTAGGTCGGGTAATTCTTCTCATGATCACGAAGTTGACGTGATGCATAAGATATTACCTTCTCATGCTGCATCAAGACACACCCCAATCCTCTGCCTGAAGTGTCATAATAAACTGTGAATCCTCCGGTCCCATCCGAAAGTGTAAGAATGGGAGCCGTTATCAAACTTCGCTTCAACTTCTCAAATGATTCCTGACACTCCGCTGTCCAAGTGAACTGCACATCCTTGCGGGTCAACTGGGTCATCGGTGCTGAAATCCTTGCAAAATCTGAAACGAATCGCCGATAGTAGTCGGCCAATCCAAGAAAGCTGCGAACCTCTGCCACTGAGCTAGGTACTGGCCATGACTCGATAGCCACAATCTTCTGGAGATCCACTTCCACTCCTTCTCGAGTAATGATGTGACCCAAGTACGAAATGCGATCTAGCCAGAACTCGCATTTACTGAACTTGGCGTACAACTGATGCTCTCTAAGCGACTGAAGGACGACTCTGAGATGCTGCTTATGCTCTGCTTCACTCTTGCTGTAGACCAGGATATCATCTAGAAATACGATCACGAACTGATCCAAATAAGGCATGAAAATGCGATTCATGAGGTCCATGAATACGGCTGGCGCATTGGTCGCTCCAAAGGGCATAACAAGGAACTCCCAATGTCCATACCTAGATCGAAAAGCTGTCTTCGGGATGTCCTGCTCTCTGAATCTTATCTGGTGGTATCCTGACCGCAAGTCTATCTTCGAGAACACTAAAGTCCCTCTGATTTGATCAAACAAGTCATCTATCCTCGGGAGAGGGTATATGTTCTTGATTGTTACTGAGTTCAAGGTACGATAATCTACACATAACCTGGACGTACCATCCTTTTTTCTCACAAGAAGCATCGGGGCTCCCCAAGGCGATCCACTTGCACGAATGAATCTCTTGGTCCTGAGTTCTTCAATCATCTTGTACAAAATCTCCAACTCTGAAGGTGCCATCCTGTAGACTTGCTCTGATACTGGTGCTGTTCAGGGGATCAAGTCTATAGTGAACTCAATCTTCCGCTCTGGCGGCATCCCTGGAAGTTCTTCTGGGAAGACATCTAGAAACTCTTCAACTATCCGGGGTAACTGCACTGCTGCTACTGCCATCCGCAATACTGGAAAAGATGGCTCCACCGCGCCTCTGGAAAATAAAAACTCTGGCACTCCTGGAATGCTGAAAACAACTCTGCCAACATGGCAGTCTATCCTAGCATACTGGTTCCTCAACCAATCCAAGCCTAAGACTATATCATAGTCTGTCGTAGGGAATTCTATAAATCTAGCGGGGAACTCTCTACCGCTAACTACGATCCGACACGAGGAAAACACTCGATCTACTCCCACAAGACCATTACCAGTAAGTATATTGAGCCTCACTGATAATGACTCGGGCTCCAATCCTATTCGTGTCGCGAATCGTGCAGACATGAATGAATGCGATGCACCAGAATCAAATAATACCAATGCTGGAGAGGAGTTGACGAGAATAGTACCTGCCACTACCTCACCTGGTGCAAGTTTTTCTTCCATAGTCATCATCATGGCCTGACCTCTAGCTGCAGGCCCCCTCTGCTGGAAACCTCTCTGCCTGCTCTGCACTTGGGCTTGGGCATACTGCTGCTGGTTCTGCTGATGAAACGCCAGGGCCTGAGACAACAATGGCCTCGGGTACTGCTGCTGCTGCACAGGTGCTAGTCCCCTAATCGATGGACTGGTTAGGTTGGAAGAGGAAGAACTACCCCTATTCGGGCAAGCTCATATCTTGTGATCTGCCGCTCCACAAGCCAGGAACAATCCTTGTGCCCTACGACAATCCACCACTACATGGCCTGGCTTCCCACAATGGGAACATCCTATCGCGAAAGTCTGCTTCTGCTTCTGCTACTACGGGTACGTCAGGGTCGAATGCTGAACCGACGTTACTGAGGCTGCCTGCCTCGGAGTTCCAATAGTCAAACTCCTTGCTGTCGGGGCTGGAGCTGATGATTGGTGCATCTGGCTGTGGGACCGCTTCCTACCTCCGGTCCTATCCACGATCCTCTGGGAGGTGTACTCATGCCTCCTAGCCGCTCTCAATACTGCATCGAACGTTTGGTGCTCGAACTGCTCGACTGCCAACAAGATCTCCAAATGCTGTCCCTGCTGGAATCGCTGGGCCCTATCAAACTCGGTTTGCCACCAAGGTGGGGACAAACCTACTGAGTCTAGAAAACTTAGTCGCATAACCGTCGACTGTTCTGCCTCCTTGCTTCAAGTTGGTAAATCTCGTCTGCAGGTCGTACCGGGCCACAGCATCGAAATACTTCTTCTGGAATCTTTCTCTAAATACCGCCCAAGCAATGGGTGCCACTAATCCCATGGCTTACGTCGCCCACCAACTGCGAGCTAAATCCAGCAACTGCAGGCATACCACTGCCACCTTCTCATTCTCAGGTGTCCTAGCTGCTTCCAGAACCACCTCGGTATCCTGAAGCCAAGCGTCCGCGGCAATCGCATCTTCACTACCGTCGAAGAATGGAGGGTTCAAGCGCTTAAAGCTGTTGGCCGCGCTATTCCCTGGATGACCGCCTCTGGTCAAAGCATCTGCTACTACCTGGTGCAAGACGTCTCCTCTGCGATCTTGGGAAGCTATCAAGGTCCTGATGAGACCTACCAAGGTGCCATTATCCGGCTCAGCAGGCTGAATAGGCTGAACTGGGGGCTCTCCTCAAGTAGGCACAACTCTGGAGGCTACTCCGGAGTGCTGGGCTTGATCTCCTGGCTGCTGGTCTCCGGAAAGTGCTCCACCTTGCTGATCGGCGGGGTCAGGTACAGTGCCGCTGAAAAAGACGACACAGGGAAAACAATAAGGAAGGACCAGGACAGATCAACGATACAAGCATATGATCAGGGCAAAAATCCAGAGATTCAGAGGATACGAATGGAGATCAAGGACGAGTACTGATTGAGACATCTATTCGGTAAACCCTCACATTTTTTGATTGCCAAGACCTGCATGGGCCACCACTTAAACCATGTCACGCCCCAGAACCAGAATACTGGAGAGCGGGGGCGAACATAGCCAGCTACATATAATGAAATGAAGTCCATCTCGCTATACGGTCACGGCTGTCTAGATATGAGGGTTTACTACAAGCCAACGGTTTCTTAAGGTCAAGCCTATTGTCTCAATCTCAAGCAAGTAATATAATTATAAGATATTTGACCATCAATATACAATAAAAGGCGTCCCAAATATTATATATCAGCTGATCATGAAGCTAGTCGTACAAAATGCTAGGACTAGCAAGAGTTAAGTCATACACGATCAACCCTAGGATTTGTTAATCATGTTTACAGCCCGTAGGCAGACAGTAAGTAAATGCATCGAGCTAACAGGTGCTCGTCGGCTAAACGTCTCAAAAGAAAAATTTTACAATAGAGTGAGCGAAACAAAATAGAAAATCCACTCGTAGCCCGGGTTCCTTCTAGTTTCCACCATCAGGCTGGAGGTTCGGTAGATCCTCGGGTGCTGCTCCAAAATCTTGCCACACAAAACCAGCTGGGTCAAACCCCAGAAAGAGCAAGTGCTACAAAGGAGGCCACGAAATAAGAACAAAATCCAGCATATCAGAACATAAGAAAATGGAAGAAAAGTACAAGTAGTAAAAGCATATCAGGACAATAAACGACTAGGGACGTGGAACCATTCTGGGAGCCAGGTTACAACCCGTAAACCAAACAAGGACCAGGGTTGTAACCCTTCGCCTGAATAGTTTCTTGTCTCTACCCAATTACTGTTGGAGCAAGTAAAATAATCATGTTCAGGAGTACCAGGTATAGGGACTTAGACGAGACTTAGACCAGGCTGGACACCATCCATTCACAAGCGGCCAAGCAATTACTACGGCTTACTACTTTAACTAACTAGGGTTATCACAAGCCTAATTAATAACAAGATGCAATAAGAATTTTCCAGTCCCAAGTCCTGCAGACCATCCAGTTATCCTTTCGCGGGTTGAGAGTATGGTTGGGTACATCGTTCCGGAGACGATATACCCTTAGGTGACTTAGAGGGTGCAATACATGACAGTGTGCTGGAAATGTGCTCTACTCGTCGGCAAGCTACAAGTCCAATTAAAGTGCCCAGATAACGAGACTGCCTGTGACTGGAAATTCTCTATGAACTATAGTTAGAACTAGTCATTAGCCTAATCCATGTTCAGTACGAATCCCTGATCGTGGGAAACCAGGAAGTCACGTCCTAGACATGATGCCAGACAAGACAAGTGGATTTCACAAGCAAGCAAGCAGGAACACCCACGATGTCAGAGTTGGTTATACAAGTCAAGTTAGCCGTCGCAACAACATCAAGTCAAGTCAAGTTACAAGTTATAAGTCAAGAGTGCGCCGCCATAGGCAACTATCAAGTTATCAGGTTACAAGTCAAGAATGCACCCCATCGGGTCACTATCATGAAGATCAGAGAGTACTAGGATCATAAATCACAGAAATCATGAAGACCGTACTAGTCATAGCAATTACTGAAAATCATGTCAGGTCGTGTTGGGTCAAGATAGTCGTGTTGTGTGGAACAAGATCTCAAAAACTAATCCACAAAAGAGAAGCCAAGCTTAAAGAAATAAAACCAAAACTCCAAGAGCCAATGGTTTGCGCAAGGGGTCAGGGGGTTGGATTGCGCAGGGTGTCAGCTGCGCAGGGTGCCAAGTACGCAGGGGCACAGGGCGCCGGGTTGGGTGACGCATAGGGCCAAGTGCGCAGGAGTCATGTGTATGGAGCCAAGTGCGCAGGGGTCAAGTGCGCATGGGTGCAAGTTACGCAGAATCAGATGGCGCAGCGGCCAATGGCGCAGGGGCGCACGCACAATCGGGCAGCGGCCAGGGCTGCGCGGTCAGCGACCAGCGCTAAAGAGCACGGCGCGGAGAAAGGTTGCACGGTTCAGCCCTGCGCTAAAGAGCGCAGGCTGGAGTCTTCTTCTCCAGGCCGAGAGCAAGTCCAAGAACACAAAAAACTTCCAATCTTTATATCTTGGCCAAATCAAAACCAAATCTAGATTTTCAAAGGTCTAACTTGGGCAAAATTGAATTCTCTTCCACATGGAAGCATCAAAACAAGCAAAAATCAAAGTTTAATAGATCAAAACCAAGAATTTCCGAAAATGGTTAAAACCTAGATCTAGAAAAACGGAAGCTCCAAATCGAAAAATGTCAAGTTCTAATGTTGATCTCCATGTCCTAATCTAGCTACGTGTTCTGAGATATGGGTGTTACAATACCCAAATCTTCCCAGTGCTAATAATGATCGCGGCTAAACCTGAAAAATATTGGTTATCTAGTCAGGATTGGAACAAGTACACAAATCGACGACAATGCGAAAACATACCAGAATTAACAAGACATAAAAATAACATATGAGATATGAAAACTGGTAGATAACTGATGACATAGCACGATAGAGAAGTAAATAAGAAAAAACTAATAAAAGACAACTATCTAGGTGGTTGAAATATCTTTTTCGACATGTGAATGGCTAGGTGTAAGCCCCTGAATTTAGGGCTGATTTTTTTTTAATTTTAATAATCAATTAATTAGAATATTATTATCTGATTATTATTTGATTTAATGCTCTTTACCGTGACTTGGAATTCTAGAGCATCAGGGATGCCAGTCTCTGGAAACTTCCTTCTTGGAGTTTATAGTAGACGAGATTATCTTCATTTTGATATATCGTGTCCCACTCGAACTTGTTCCCTTGTATCCTTTTTGCCTCGCGCAAGTTCGGGTCAATATTAGACCATTTAATTATTAATTGATTTCCCACTTTTATTTTTGATCTTCGTTTGCGCGTTACCGTGACTTTTAATTTAGGAGCACCAGACCTGTCATTTTCTCGAAACCAACTTGTCATGCCTGATCTACTCGAGACGCTCTTCACCCCTGACCTTTGTGTCCCACTCAGACACTCCATTTTGTGCTCCATTTCCTTCGCACAACTTTCGGTTCAATTTAGGCCAATTAATTATCTGCCGTAAAACCTGATTTAAATTTCAATTTAATTTCGGGACCCGACATCGACCCAATCCAGTCGACCCAAAATATGGCCCTGGCCTGTTTTGAGTAAACTATGCAGATGTCACTTGCGTGCCACAATTTCGATCCCCCTTGTGCTCATATTTTATCCATGATTTAATTTGGTTTAATTTATTCAATTAATTAAATCTTGGCTTCGACCTTGTCCAAACTTGGCCCAACGTCCAACCCAGTTTAGTGTGGGCCCTGTCATGACTGCCCATACACCCCACTGGTGTTTTCCCATTTTTGCCCACTCAAAATATTTCTTTTATATATTTTATCTCTCTCTCCATTATATTATGTATATATATATATATATATACATATGATATATACTTGTATCTCTCTCTCTAACTCCCTCTCTCTACATTTAACCTCTCTCTCTCTCACCTAAAACCCCCTACCAGCCGACATCACAATCCTCACCCCCTCTCTACATTAATATCCCCCTCCTATACTCACCCCCTCTCTTTATATATATATATATATATATACATATATATATACACTCACTCATAACTTACTTATACTCACCCTCCCCTATCCTCACCACCACCTCCATGCTCATCACAACCCCCACCCCTACCTAGCCGACACCCCTACCAGCACACACACGCAACCTCTCTCTCTCTCTCATCATCATCTTTCTTCTTCTTCTTATTCTTCTTCATCTTCATCTTCTTGTTCTTCTTCTTCTTCTTGAAGAAGAAGGGCACCACCACCACCAACACCCTCACCATCATCATCGAGAAACACCACCACCACCACTTTCACAAACCGCCACCATCCCCCACACCATCTCCGCCGCCGTGCGCCACCACGTGGCCGACGAGTTTTCCCCCCCCCCCCCGGCTGCTCCGCGGCCGAGTGCAACCGCAGCGCGAGCAGCAGCTCCGGTGGCGCTGCCCGCCGTCGCGCGCCACCGCGCGGCCAACCGCCGCCGCCGGCGACCCCCACCTCCGGCGCGCGCACCCCGGGCGACCTCCCCCTGGCCACCGCCATCCTCCCCGGCGCAACGCACAGTCGATCCGTGCGTTTTGCACGAGATTCCGCCGTGACGCGCGCGCGCGAAGTCCAGAATTCGCGTCCCAAAACAGCAACTTCGCGCCGATTTTCTGGGAGATCCGACCGTTGGATCGGCGATCTCTTTCCTCCGTCGCAATCTCGGTATATAGCTCTTCACTCTCCTAAAATTTCACCCGTTAATTCTGTCGTTTGCCGTGTGAAAATTGGCCACCAAGTTGACGATTTAATTGCGTTATTTTTGGACAGTTTCGCGACGCCAACTTCGCGGGTTCGTATCTCCTCCATCGCAGCTCCGTTTTGCGCGCCACCAGTTCCGGTGCACAGCTGGTATAACCCTCTTCCTGCCCCCTTTAGATTTCATTTCAGTTTGAGCTTGTTAGGTCGGTCGAATTCGACGCCAAAGTTGGCCGTTCGAATTCTTAGTGTTGCACTTGTAAAATTCCATTTTTGAACCCGGGACTCCGGATTCAAATTCTGACACCACCAATAGACTCGTGGCGTCGTTCTGGCATGTTTTCATATAAAGTTTGCCTGATTTGGAGAACGTGGGCCCTGGCACGCATTTCGGTGCAAAGCGGGTCCCACTTTCTGAGTCAACGGGACTTTTTGACGCCGGCTCATCGGAATCCAATTCCGGATATACCGTTGAGTTCGTATCATCATTCTGGACTCGTTGATATATAATTTGCTGAGTTTTGAAGACATTTGCTCCGGCACGCATTTTCGTGCAAACCGGATTCCAAATGTCCGCGTCAACGGACCAATTTGAGATCGGGTCAACGGAATCCAATTCTGGATATACCGTTGGGATCGTATCTTCATTCTGGATTCGTGGACATATAATTTGTTAGGTTTTGAGCACTTTTATTTCGGCACGTTTTTCGGTGCAAAGTGTGTCCAACGGCGGACATCATTTTGGCCCGGAATTATCATTTTGCCCCTGTGTCCAAACTGGACTTTTGGACAGGCAATCCTAGCTGATTTGACCATTCTGGACACGTTGGTTATGTTAGTTTCATCATCCGACAACATCTGTAGATTTTTTTTCCTTTTGTGTCACCCTATTATTATAATATTTTTCTCCTTTTGGTTGTTTTAGAGACCTGTCGATTTCAGTGATTTCTAAATCACTGAAATTCATAAGTTGACCTTGTAGATATTTATATAGACTAGCTTGACCATGGTTGACTACTTTGACTAGACGTCGAAGTAGAGTCAACAGCTGACCTAGGTTTGACCAGATTTGACCAACGTTGACTTTTTGACCAAAGTCAACTGTAGGTCAACCATTGACCTATTTAACCTAGATTAGACTTAGAGTTGACCGAAGTTGACCAGTTGACCAAAGTCAACTGTACGTCAACCTTGACCCAGTTTGTCTTAGTTTGACTTAGTTTGACCTAGATGTTAGCATGCCTTTTGACCCTGATCAGCTCTTGTATTATTTCATCTTTAGGTCTGTGGCTTTACTCCGAATCCTGATTCATATTGACAGCAGGATCCCAGGCGAGTACATTCTCTGATAACTTATTCACAATTTATGATAACTGTTATGATTCATGTACTTAGTGTTGATATGCTTATTCCGACACATGGTTCTCACGGATTGGTATTCTTGGATCCCGACGAGAGATGTCTCTCCTTCTTAGGTTGGGATGTATTGTGCAAGCACCCTTGTAGCTCTTGCTCGATATATGGTCACTGATTCTAGAGCAGGTTCGCGACCTTCTCATTAGAATCCCGTGCAGTGACGTGTCCTGTTTGGATCCATTCTACCAGTTGGGGTAGGGGGAGTAGTAGCGTATGCCTGTGATCATATCCCCTTGCTATCTTGAACAGTGTGAGTCATATACCGCACTTATGACTTGCCAGGCCGATTCTTGACAGTTTCCCAAGCCGATCACAAGTTGAAACTACTACTCACACACATTGGATATATAGCTTACCTTGATTCGTGTACATGCCATGATCTCGTTCTATTTTTTTGTTCTAGCTCTAGCTTTACAGCTTACCATGCCATGATACATACATGTACACTCCATGATTTATTGTATATGCTCTATTTACAGTCTTATAGCTTTTATTCTATCTTGAGATCTGTTATGAGATATATGTACTCGTTCCGCTCCTGACTGGATACGTTATGAAAATTTTAGGAGTAGTTGTGCCCTCATTATTGGACTTCATGATGTTGCTAGCTGAGGTGGATCTCACTATTCTTCTATGTGAGTTGCCTGGTAGTTATTCTTAGTTAGTCTTATTGTTCCTTCTTTATCTTTCATGTCTTATGATCATTGTAGATTCTAGTTGTTCTAGTGATATTGTTATTATTTCTTGTCTTATCTTCCTTAGTTTTCGTGATGTGACATGAGTACATTTCTAGATATAGATTCATAGAAGTAGTAGTTAGTATAGTATACTTGACAGCGTTCTACCGCCGATACCGCGGCGTAGGCTGGGCGTGGCCCACGTATTCGTACCCGTATATCCGGGTGCGGGTCGTGACACGTTTTTAGTGGTGGCCCATGCAGGTCAGTCTTTGCAGTTAATGCGAAGTCGTGGTAGTACTTGAGTTTATCTGTACTACTGCGAGCCTGCCCTAGGATTAAAGTTGAGTAATGGAATAATTTAGGATTTTGGTACTCCGTCACATATTAGGAACTCTTGGTAGATTCTAGGGATGACCCCTGAGAATCTTATTTCGAAACTCTTCGAATCTTTCTCCATTCGTTTCTATCCGTCCTGATTCCTGGGATATCTCTCAGTTATCGTACTTTATTCTTTCTTGGAATGAGTTTGTGGACCCCAGAGGAAGGTATAAGTTGGACTTGTATATCATCTAGGTCGGGGAGAGAATATGATTTATCAACCTCGTATCATGGTCGAGGTTTGTTTTAGATTATATTCTACCATTTTCTATCTTGACCTAGGTAGTACCCTCTGGACTTTTCCTGAGATTTTTCTCTGAACCCCATCTCGGAAGTTGTTTCCGTTGTTTCTATTAACTTACCCTTGACTTGTTGTTGAATTTTAAATCTTAATATTCGTTGTTGACCTTTAATTTTGTTTTGGATAATTCTTTTAAGAATTGAGTTAAGATATCCTGATAAACATATTTTGGACAAGGACGATGAGAACGGTAAGTGTCTACTTTATTTATGGAGTTTAGAATTCATTGCAGTCATATTAGCTAGCGAGACATGGACATAGAGCCTGATTTTGGATATACTATCCTAGTTATGTCATTTAGGTTCTCTTACAGCCATACCGGGGTGGCGTGGTAAGGAATCTAGGTGACGTGATTATAGGGTGTATACCATAGTTATGGACTTTATTGTTTATTACCGCTATGCTTACTGGCGTGGCGAGAATTCTGGCAACATGATTTGGGATAGACGTGTATGGTTATCAGATCGTATCTTAAATTGATTCACTTATTTTAACCTATGGGCAAGAGCAGTTTCTACTATTACTTCTGTTTTCCATTCTTCTCTTCTTCATCGCATGATGATTTCCTCATCTTACCCTTACTTCCTCCGTCTTGATCAATTATGTCTTGGTTCCACCAATCACCTATCTCATATCTACATCTGTCATCTACATTTGAAACCTCTGAAAATTTCAGAAATTTTCACATCTTTTATCTTGGGAGAAATCGAGGAAGTATCGTAATCATCCGTCTCGGAGTAGACATTGTTGGTAGTAGTCGAAGCAGAGCGAGATGATTACCCGACTTCCTCCTACGATCCCATATTCTGGTTTCTATGATAACAAAAGCAATTCAATTCTACATCCTTGATTTGTTTATTATATTTTGATATCATGAAATTGATCCTCTCTGATTGACCAATCGATTCTGGTTGTCTAGTTTATCGTGCCAAAGTCTTGATTGTTGATTGAACTTAAATGGTTTCGAATTCCATTGTGATATGATTTCCTTCTTAGATGCTCGTATCCAGACTTCGTGATTTTGTTCTCCATCTTGCCCAATTCTGATTTACTCAAAACTTGATCAATTTAAATCGTGCTGAGACTAAATTATTTTTTCATCGTGATTGGACAATGCTAACATCACTCGTGCTTTAAACTTTCTATTCAATTCTGGCAAATGACTAAATTCTATCCCAATCACGATTAGGCTTCAGACTATCCTTGATTTTGCCGGAGTCTCATTTTCTAAATCGTATCCCAATGATTTAACTTATCTATAATCGTGCCTATATGATTCTGTTCATATTTTGATTCTATCGTGCGAAAATTTTATCGTGCCTGAATAATTGTGAATTGAATATCTTAATCGTGCAAACTTGTCATTCTATGATCGTGCCTAAGTTTTTGCCTAAAACTTTCTATCATGTTTTAACCCCACTACCAACCTTTAATTTCGAGGACGAAATTTTATAAGGTGGGTAGGATTGTAAGCCCCTGAATTTAGGGCTGATTTTTTTTTAATTTTAATAATCAATTAATTAGAATATTATTATCTGATTATTATTTGATTTAATGCTCTTTACCGTGACTTGGAATTCTAGAGCATCAGGGATGCCAGTCTCTGGAAACTCCTTCTTGGAGTTTATAGTAGACGAGATTATCTTCATTTTGATATATCGTGTCCCACTGAACTTGTTCCCTTGTATCCTTTTTGCCTCGCGCAAGTTCGGGTCAATATTAGACCATTTAATTATTAATTGATTTCCCACTTTTATTTTTGATCTTCGTTTGCGCGTTACCGTGACTTTTAATTTAGGAGCACCAGACCTGTCATTTTCTCGAAACCAACTTGTCATGCCTGATCTACTCGAGACGCTCTTCACCCCTGACCTTCGTGTCCCACTCAGACACTCCATTTTGTGCTCCATTTCCTTCGCACAACTTTCGGTTCAATTTAGGCCAATTAATTATCTGCCGTAAAACCTGATTTAAATTTCAATTTAATTTCGGGACCCGACATCGACCCAATCCAGTCGACCCAAAAATGGCCCTGGCCTGTTTTGAGTAAACTATGCAGATGTCACTTGCGTGCCACAATTTCGATCCCCCTTGTGCTCATATTTATCCATGATTTAATTTGGTTTAATTTATTCAATTAATTAAATCTTGGCTTCGACCTTGTCCAAACTTGGCCCAACGTCCAACCCAGTTTAGTGTGGGCCCTGTCATGACTGCCCATACACCCCACTGGTGTTTTCCCATTTTTGCCTACTCAAAATATTTCTTTTATATATTTTATCTCTCTCTCCATTATATTATGTATATATATATAGATATAATATGATATATACTTGTATCTCTCTCTCTAACTCCTCTCTACATTAACCTCTCTCTCTCTCACCTAAAACCCCCTACCAGCCGACATCACAATCCTCACCCCCTCTCACATTAAATCCCCCTCCTATACTCACCTCTTTATATATATATATATATATATACATATATATACACTCACTCATAACTTACTTATACTCACCCTCCCTATCCTCACCACCACTCCATGCTCACAACCCCCACCCCTACCTAGCCGACACCCTACCAGCACACACACGCAACCTCTCTCTCTCTCATCATCATCTTTCTTCTTCTTCTTATTCTTCTTCATCTTCATCTCTTTTTTCTTCTTCTTCTTGAAGAAGAAGGGCACACCACCACCAACACCTCACCATCATCATCGAGAAACACCACCACCACCACTTTCACAAACCGCCACCATCCCCCACACCATCTCCGCCGCCGTGCGCCACCACGTGGCCGACGAGTTTTTCCCCCCCCCGGCTGCTCCGCGGCCGAGTGCAACCGCAGCGCGAGCAGCAGCTCCGGTGGCGCTGCCCGCGGCGCGCCACCGCGCGGCCAACCGCCGCCGCGGCGCCCCCACCTCCGGCGCGCGCACCCGGGCGACCTCCCCCTGGCCACCGCCATCCTCCCCGGCGCAACGCACAGTCGATCCGTGCGTTTTGCACGAGATTCCGCCGTGACGCGCGCGCGCGCGAAGTCCAGAATTCGCGTCCCAAAACAGCAACTTCGCGCGATTTTCTGGGATCCGACCGTTGGATCGGCGATCTCTTTCCTCCGTCGCAATCTCGGTAATAGCTCTTCACTCTCCTAAAATTTCACCCGTTAATTCTGTCGTTTGCCGTGTGAAAATTGGCCACCAAGTTGACGATTTAATTGCGTATTTTTGGACAGTTTCGCGACGCCAACTTCGCGGGTTCGTATCTCCTCCATCGCAGCTCCGTTTTGCGCGCCACCAGTTCCGGTGCACAGTGGTATAACCCTCTTCCTGCCCCCTTTAGATTTCATTTCAGTTTGAGCTTGTTAGGTCGGTCGAATTCGACGCCAAAGTTGGCCGTTCGAATTCTTAGTGTTGCACTTGTAAAATTCCATTTTGAACCCGGGACTCCGGATTCAAATTCTGACACCACCAGTAGACTCGTGGCGTCGTTCTGGCATGTTTTCATATAAAGTTTGATGATTTGGAGAACGTGGGCCTGGCACGCATTTCGGTGCAAAGCGGGTCCCACTTTCTGAGTCAACGGGACTTTTTGACGCCGGCTCATCGGAATCCAATTCCGGATATACCGTTGAGTTCGTATCATCATTCTGGACTCGTTGATATATAATTTGCTGAGTTTTGAAGACATTTGCTCCGGCACGCATTTCGTGCAAACCGGATTCCAAATGTCCGCGTCAACGGACCAATTTGAGATCGGGTCAACGGAATCCAATTCTGGATATACCGTTGGGATCGTATCTTCATTCTGGATTCGTGGACATATAATTTGTTAGGTTTTGAGCACTATTTCGGCACGTTTTTCGGTGCAAAGTGTGTCCAACGGCGGACATCATTTTGGCCCGGAATTATCATTTTGCCCCTGTGTCCAAACTGGACTTTGGACAGGCAATCCTAGCTGATTTGACCATTCTGGACACGTTGGTTATGTTAGTTTCATCATCCGACAACATCTGTAGATTTTTTTTCCTTTTGTGTCACCCTATTATTATATATTTTCTCCTTTTGGTTGTTTTAGAGACCTGTCGATTTCAGTGATTTCTAAATCACTGAAATTCATAAGTTGACCTTGTAGATATTATATAGACTAGCTTAACCATGGTTGACTACTTTGACTAGACGTCGAAGTAGAGTCAACAGCTGACCTAGGTTTGACCAGATTTGACCAACGTTGACTTTTTGACCAAAGTCAACCTGTAGGTCAACCATGACCTATTTAACCTAGATTAGACTTAGAGTTGACCGAAGTTGACCAGTTGACCAAAGTCAACTGTACGTCAACCTTGACCCAGTTTGTCTTAGTTTGACTTAGTTTGACCTAGATGTTAGCATGCCTTTTGACCCTGATCAGCTCTTGTATTATTTCATCTTTAGGTCTGTGGCTTTACTCCGAATCCTGATTCATATTGACAGCAGGATCCCAGGCGAGTACATTCTCTGATAACTTATTCACAATTTATGATAACTGTTATGATTCATGTACTTAGTGTTGATATGCTTATTCCCGACACATGGTTCTCACGGATTGGTATTCTGGATCCCGACGAGAGATGTCTCTCCTCTTAGGTTGGGATGTATGTGCAAGCACCCTTGTAGCTCTTGCTCGATATAGGTCACTGATTCTAGAGCAGGTTCGCGACCTTCTCATTAGAATCCCGTGCAGTGACGTGTCCTGTTTGGATCCATTCTACCAGGGGGTAGGGGGAGTAGTAGTTGCCTGTGATCATATCCCCTTGCTATTGAACAGTGTGAGTCATATACCGCACTTATGACTTGCCAGGCCGATTCTTGACGTTTCCCAAGCCGATCACAAGTTGAAACTACTACTCACACAATTGGATATATAGCTTACCTTGATTTCGTGTACATGCCATGATCTCGTTCTATTTTTTTTGTTCTAGCTCTAGCTTTACAGCTTACCATGCCATGATACATACATGTACACTCCATGATTATTGTATATGCTCTATTTACAGTCTTATAGCTTTTATTCTATCTTGAGATCTGTTATGAGATATATGTACTCGTTCCGCTCCTGACTGGATACGTTATGAAAATTTTAGGAGTAGTTGTGCCCTCATTATTGGATTCATGATGTGCTAGCTGAGGTGGATCTCACTATTCTTCTATGTGAGTTGCCTGGTAGTTATTCTTAGTTAGTCTTATTGTTCCTTCTTTATCTTTCATGTCTTAGATCATTGTAGATTCTAGTTGTTCTAGTGATTGTTATTATTTCTTGTCTTATCTTCCTTAGTTTCGTGATTGACATGAGTACATTCTAGATATAGATTCATAGAAGTAGTAGTTAGATAGTATACTTGACAGCGTTCTACCGCCGATACCGCGGCGTAGGCTGGGCGTGGCCCACGTATTCGTACCCGTATATCCGGGTGCGGGTCGTGACACTAGGAGTAAATACGGCACACTGCACGTTCGTATGCAGCTGCTATCATTCAAGATTAGACATATGGGATTAGTCTGGGTTGTCCACATGTGTACTAAGATATTTTCCCTCCCGATCCTCCATGTGACGAGGTCAACAAGCAGCAAGATATATATATAAACATGAAATGGAAGACTATTATGAATCGAAAAGCAATCAGAAAGTGCACTTGTCTGAGGTCCTTAGCGGAGAGAAACCAAATAATATCCACTCAACGAGCCACAATCAATCAACACATGCAGAAGTCTCCAGATGCTGAAAAAATAGTACTAACGTTCTCAGAATAGTCAAATTAGCTAGGATTGCCTATCCCTAAGTCTAATTCTGGATACAGGGGCAAAACGGTAATTTTGGGCAAAAACGATGTCCGTGTTGGACCCGCTTTGCACCAAAAAGCGTGCCAGAGTCAGTGGTCTCTAAAGTCTTTAAACTATATGTATACGGATCGATTGTCTGATACAAACCCAACCGTATGTCCAGAGTTGGATTCTGGCGGCCCGTGCACAAAATCGCCATTGAGTGGGACCATAGGGCCCGCAAAACGGTAATTTTATCAACGGTCTCAGAATTGGACCAAACTTGGCATACGGGATCAGAAAATGATACGGTTCTGTTACCATAAGTTTCGTCTCGATCTGACGACTGTGCACAAGTAATTGAGAAATTTGCAAAGTGCACGATACGATGAATTTTGATGGATACGCATCAAATTCGTCGCGTACACGCGACCATTTGAATTCCGTCAAAGCCCACATGACCATGAAGCCGTTATGCACCTTTTGATGCTTACTGTACGTGACCATGTCGTCCGGATTGGCGGAACGCACGTCGTGTGGATGAGTTTTATTGAATTTTTAGTTTTCGAAAACGGTTTTTTTCTCTAACTTTTGAATCTATTTTTGATCGGTCCTTCTGATTTTAAATTCTACAAGATGGGTTATACTCCTATAAGTCTTCTATAAATCTCTTCAAACACAAATTCAAAACTAGTGATGGTTTGGCAGGAAATTCGACGCCAAGTTGGGTGTTGGAACGGGTTTCTGTCCTGTTTTACGGTTTTTCGAGGAATTTTACATCTATTTACCGGGCAATACAGGACCGTCACCTACAAACTACTTGAAGGGGTTTAAAGCCCTATAGTGGAGAACATACCAGAGAAGATGGACGTAAGACGATCACGTGATGATCGCGAAATCACCCGTAAAAAGGGTCGGCCGCATGCTACTGCTGGTGCCACTGCTCTGTTTTGCGCGCTGTCGCGGCCTCCGGCGACCGGCCGCGCATGGCGGTGGCGTTCAGCCACGCGCACGCGCATTGAGGGGTGCACAGGTGGCGGGGGGTGTTGGGTGTTCGGAGTTAGGGTTTTGTACTCTCGAACCTCTCGATACACATATAGTTATATAGGTTGCTCCCTGCTTCTCTCTCGTATATCAAACTGACGAGGGACTGGGAATAAGGAGGGGCGTGTGGGCTGGGCTCGGCTGGGCCGAGCCGGCTGCTC
>JANAVB010004373.1:0-5000 GCA_029216955.1 Iris pallida | reverse complement strand
TCCATTTGGAGGTCATAGGAGTGTCCTTTGTTGTGATTGTGTCCTAGTGAGAAAAACCCCTATTTTGGACACTTGTACGCATATATATATTGTAGGAATGATTAATTAGCGTTATAATTCAGATTTATATTTTTAGAGAGTTGTTCCTAATGTGTTCTTATAGTATCATATGTATCATATTTATTTTATATTTAGATTGGTGTGTCTCATTATATATATTATATATATATATATATATATATATAATATATATATATATATGTGTGTGTGTTGTGTGTGTGTGTGTTTGTGTGTGTGTGGTTTGTGCATATATATTTTAGTGTGTTAGATGGTTAGAGAGTGGATTGATCTTATTTAGGATGGGTAGAATAAGTTTTATTTAGATAGCTATGGTATCCAAGTATTTTGGCCTACATGTATTTTTTGTCCAACAACCCAATTTGTCATAATTTTATCCACGTTTTTAGTAGCTAGAGCAACTTAGAATTCCATAACTTTTAGCTCATTACTCCAATTAACCTCCAATTTTTTTTTAAAAGAGCATATCGAAGTTAACTTTCCAAATATATTTAATAAGCCAAATTCGTTCTAGAACTTTCTGTAGAATTTTTGAGTGTCAGCTGTACGAAAGACGAACGCGTTTCGGTGTTTTCGCGATTTCGGGAGCTTCCGGCACGAAAATGCGATCCGCTTAAGTTTCGGAAAGCTAACACGAAGAGCTACAACATACTTTAATCCTAGAATTTAGTAAGGCCCAATTGGTACAGTATTGATTTAAGTAGAGAGTGACTATACGATATATGCATTTTGTGTAACCTATGAGCCTATGTAGTATGGATATTAAATGAATATAGAGTATGTAATGCATGATATGTTAGATAAATGAAATAATATATATGATAGATATTCTTTTTACATTAATGTATATATGGTTGAATGCAAGCATGTAGGAATACAATTAATATAATACATATAAGCAATGCATAAATGCATGAATGAAAGAAGATATACAATGTATGCATGAAAGTATATAATGAATGCTAGATATGAATGCAAGATATATATGTAATGAAGATATGAATGATATATATTACATGATATGTAATGTAATGCAAGGTATGAAACATGATGTGTGCATATTTGTATGTCTCTATGTTAATGTATAAAATGATAAGAATACAATGTATGCATATGTATAAAACATGTAGGTAATGCATAGATGCATGAATGAAATGAATATATGCAAATGTTAATATAATACAAGTATCTAATATGCATGAATATAAGTATAATATAATACAAGTAACATGTATGTATCATGTAATGTATTACATGATATGTATGTATGCATGTATAATGTAAGTATGTATATATGTATGTATTTCTATAAACTGGTTAACCTATAACCTTTTATACACATTCATTCATACACCCTTTGACATCATGTATCCCATAACAAATACACCTACCTATCACTAAATTTTGGAACATTAACACATATCCTTTCACACATGCCAAACACACACATTACTCACTTACTCTTTTACCTCTCTTTCTCTCTCTATATATATATGTATGTGCCTATATATATAGCTTTCCTAAAAAAAATATAGCTTTCCTATCTATATCTATGTATTGAATATGTGAAGTGAATAATATATATACATTATATGACTAAGTTGTGCCTTGTTAGCTTATGGTTTAGTTTGTGCTGGTTTAGTAAGTACTTAGGCTATAAGTTAGTAGCTATCTTGGATACTTGATTTGTATATACTTAGTTTGTTTAGACCTAGAATTGAGTAACTAGACTAGTTGACCATTGTTGACCCAACCCTAGCTAGTTTGACCACAGTTGACTAGAGTGACCTAGTTTGACTTATAGTTGACCAAGTTGACTTTGACCTAGATTGACTTAGAATCATGTAGATTGTATTATAATTTAATTACCATATAAATTGAACTCTTTATAACCTATGTGCTATAACTAGGACTCTATGACTCCAGTTGGCCATCTTTTTATATCAGCTGTTCAGGGTATCAGGCGAGTACATTCTCTGACCGTTTCATACTTGTCTGGATTTACATTCTTGCTCTAGAGTACTGTACTTGATGCTGACACGATTGTTATCACGGATTGGTACTATATGAATCTTTTTTTGAGATGTTATCCCCTTGTATTCACTAAATACATATTGTGATGTGCGTTTCACTTAGATATATATTATTGAATATCCATATCTTGTATACTCATTGTGCATATTGTACTCTCATTATCACATGAGTTGCAGGGATAGACCATTGTACACTATTGTATAACATTATACACTATTGTATAACAATGTACATCTATTATACAATATTGTACACTATTGTATAAGATAACGTAACGGATGGATCCTTGTGTATTGATTTGGGGAGGGGGAGTAGAATTGGTTATGTAATCAAATTCTATTGTATAATATTGATAACTATTGTATATGTCTATTGTACACTCACGTACAATGGAGTTTCATTGCATTGTCCTAGACCGTTTACATAACCATATTGTACTCTAAATCACATATTGCTTACAGTTCTTACTTATCATATATAGATATTTCCCGTTATCAAATCTCTGTTATTTTTCATATACATTCTTCTTTCAGTTTCATGTACCTACTCTCTTGCATGCTTTATATTTTCTAACTTGATATGAACTGCTGAGATATTTTGTGCTCGCCTCATGTCCTGACTGGACCTGTTGATAATTTTACAGATAGCTTGGAGTTGCCTGCTAGCCTAGAGGAGACACAGTAGAGGTTCATAGATAGCTAGGGTTTTCTTATAGCTTATTTTTAGTTGTCTTGAGTTGTATTTACTTACGGATTACTGTATTTGAGATTTGAGATGTATTTTTGGGTTGTGTATCTTAGACACTTTAGACTTCTCTCTCTTCTCTTTTGGATTTTATGTTTTATCTATCCTTATCATGCTCTACCTTAGATGTGATTGAACTGTATTTCTATGTCCCCTCCATTCGGAGTGTATATACTGTACAGGTACCTTTATATTGTTAGACGTTTGACCTAGGACAGCGTTCTACCGCCGACACTGCGGCGTAGGCTGGACTACCCACTTCTTGTGCCCTTACTCTAGGGTGCGGGTCGTGACACGTTTTTGTGGGTTCCATAGGTCGAGTTTGTGTAGTGGTATTCAAACTAGAGTACCACTACAGCCTGCAGTAGGATTAGGATATTTTTTTTTGAGGTACTCCATCACAGTTAGGATCCCTTGGGAGATTCCTGGGACGACCCTTGATAATCTTATTTTAACTTCGATTTGAAAACTCTTCTTCCCTTGATTTGATTTATCTTTACTTTCTGTTGTTGAATTTGATTTTGATGGATTATTGTTGAATTTGAGTTGTATTTATTAATTTTGATGGATGATTATTGAATTTTGAATCTTGATGTTAGCTGTTGCATCCGAGTTGTATTTATATGATTTGATAGATTTTTGTTCATTTTTGAATCTTGGTTCGTTATAATTTGATTTTTTGGTATCCATTGTTGATTTAATTTAATTTTGTCAAGATGAAATTATATGGGCTAGGTCATCTAAGTTATGGAATCTAGTCTTCTACAGTCACATTAGCCAGCATGGTGAGGACATATAGTCTGACTTGGATATATTTCTCGGGTGTGGGAATTTAAGGTTTTTGCAGCCAAGCTCGGCATCGCAAAAATGTTAAATACCATGATTCTAGAGGTATGTGCCTAAGTTGAGGACTCTGTGATTATCGTAGCCTTGCTTACTAGTATGACGAGGATTTAGAGTACCATGATTTTGGATAGACGCATATGATTATCAGATTGTACCTTAAATTTTTTCGAACATGTTTTCTCTACTTTGTTGCAATCCTTCAAAAAAAAAGAATTATTATTTGTTTTGTTTTGTTTTTCTTCTCATTATTTAACTTAGAATAGCTTTAGCTATTTTTATAAACCTTGTGTAACTTCTTGCTATGAGTTTTCATAATACATGAATCGATGATTTTGCTAGACCTTATGTTGGATGATATTTTAGCTCTGGGTTTCAAAATGGTTCATTCCTTAAACATAAGCAGAACAGATTTTATCACTATTTCTTTCTTGCTGTTATTATTGTATTAATAATAATAATAAAACTGTCTTGATTACATCAATCACCTACTTTTGCAATCTTTGTAGGAATCTAAATGTTGGTCTTGATGTAGAAATTGATTTTTATATTGGGACATGAGAATATATAGTGGACACATCCCTTGCTTTTACGTATGTATGCTACACTTTGATTTCCCACCCCTAAATACATAATTATGTTGTTGACGTTTAAATTCTTAAAATCCTAATATTTTGATACACTACGTATCAGACTGGTTCTCTGCTTTTTCCGTTTAAATTCATAAATTAAATATAAATTTCATGTTATTATTTATGTTTACAACTGCACATGAGTATACATAGGGTTTCAATTCAAAAAAAAATTGGTTGAGTTTTGGTGTTTGAAATTGTCAAATCTAAGACTGTGTGCATATAACCCTTAATACTGGATTTTAAATGTTCGTTCAATTTGTTGTTTTAAATGTAATATTTGCTATATACATTGTGGTATGTAGGATATAAATTTAGGTTTCTATTCTTACATGTTAGGTTGTGATAAACATTGGGTTGGTTGATGTTCGAATTTCTCCAATCCTAAAACGAATACATGTTAACATTTTTACATTGATTTCAAATTTAGTTCAATTTTAGATTTAATATATTGAACTGTATGCATAGATAAATATGGGATAGTATATTAGGGTTTTATCTCTATCATGTTAGGATGTGTTGGGAGCATTGAGTTAGTTGTGATGTCATACCCTAAAATCAAACTGCATTATGTTAATATTACACTGGTTTAAATGTTATATTATTTTCTGATTTTGTATGTAAATGCTGAACTAAAATGGATTTAACCTTTCAATACTAAGCTATAAC
>JANAVB010004372.1:25000-32460 GCA_029216955.1 Iris pallida | reverse complement strand
TTGTACACACCGCCCGTCCTCCTACCGATTGAATGGTCCGTGAAATGTTCTATCGCGCCGACGGGGGCGGTTCGCCGCCCGCGACGTCGCGAGAAGTCCATTGAACCTTATCATTTAGAGGAAGGAGAAGTCGTAACAAGGTTTCCGTAGGTGAACCTGCGGAAGGATTGTAGTGACCCGCTCCGCCCTAGCGGAACGCCGATTCCAAACGGCAAGTGCAACGACTCAAACGAGCCGTCGACCCGAAGAGTTTTTTCATCCCGATGAAGTATCGATGCGAATCGATGCAAGGCTTACATTGGCCCGACAGGATGAATCCAGACTTAGACTTCAAAGGCGCGCTCGGAATATCGCTCGGCCGATGCGAACATCGCTAAGGTGGGTGGCTCCGATGAACCCGTCTTTGCTTAGCCTATGCACATAATAATGCGGACACAAACACGAGAATCGCTAGGCGATAACATCTTGCATGCTAATAAATGACCCAACGCACCTAGCTAAGGGAATCCCCTTGTATGCTTGTATAGAATATGGAAAGTAACATGGAAATACGAGAACTTCGCCCGCTCCATGCTCGTGCTACGGCACAAGCCTACGTTGATGCTCCTATACGTCCAAACAATCAAACAATGAATGGGTTACAACAATGAAACGGAAAGACTATCAATATAGTCGCACCGTGTAGATTATAGCAACATTGAAAGGCTATGGGACCGATGGGTCGCCAAGGCGACTCCCATACGAGGAGTCGTGTAATGTATAAATGAAAGAGCAAACGAATAAGTGAATCAACGAATGAATACGTGAATGAATCGATGAACTAATGAACAAGTGAAAGAAAGAAAGAAAGGAAAGGAAACTTGAAAAGATAAGAAAAGAAAGAAGGATTAGCGACAGGTGTGACGGGCACGTGCATCGGGGCTCGCTACCCGCGCTGCACGGACGCCAACCTGGTCGATAACGTAAGAAGGCTAAGGGTTAGCCTAAGGCTCA
This sequence comes from Iris pallida, assembly GCA_029216955.1. Classification (NCBI taxonomy): domain Eukaryota; kingdom Viridiplantae; phylum Streptophyta; class Magnoliopsida; order Asparagales; family Iridaceae; genus Iris; species Iris pallida. Next base: position 31,467 of record JANAVB010004372.1, on the reverse strand, counting down.
AAGACAGCCATTAAGTTAAAATGATAATAAATACGAAATGGTCGTGGACAACGGCACGAGCGAGGGGTGGCGTATGCTGTGACCGTGAAAGGGGATTCCGCGGCATGATCAAAGGGGGGATATGCCGGCCTAGGCGGATCCAAAAGGGGCTTACGGGCTGCTTGGGGGCGGGCTTGGGCACCAAGAGACGTAAGTGCGGGGTATTTCAAGAGACTATCAGGGTGACCAGCCGCACGCCATGATAGGTGAGAAAATACCAAGGAGAAAGTCCAGGATGGCTTGTGGTGCCAGCGACCGATGCATATAGATTAAGTGGGCTTTGCTGGTGGCAATCCACGTGCAAGTCCTTGCATTGAAATCAGAGTAGTCTAAGTTAAAAGTTAAATGAACAAGTGCCTACTGAATGACTTGAAATGTGCCACTCCAAAATGATAATGAGTACAAATGAGTTAAAGAATGCGTCTACGTTATGTTATTACACATGAACTGTTGTCTAACTTGGTTTGCTCTGAACAGGGAAGGCCGGACGGTAAGTATGGGTAAGTTGTGCATGTATTTCCATGCGACACTTGAAATCGGTAACACGGGATAGGTATATCATATGCCATGTAAATGACCCTAAGGCAAGATTAGAAAGACAATGAATGATAGAGATGCACACAAGTAAATGGAACGTGTTCGGTAATGATAGTGATTATGGGCGAGCTAGCCTCCCCACCAGTGCATAACAATGTACTGATAACCCCACAGTCTACTTGCAGGATGCAGGAGACGCCGGCGGGTGCGGAGCTTCAATCGAACGTGCTAAGGCGCGGAGCTATCTCTGGGCCTTGGAGCGTTGCAAGGAGCTGGAGCACCATATACGGGACATAATGTATCGGAACATCGCCATGAATCATTCCATCTTGTAAGCCACTTGGCACGCCTTTTATGTTTCAGAGAGAGAGAGAGCTTGAGCGACTTGTAATATCGGCCTAGCGCCGCTTGTAAACTTGTTGAATATCAATAAAGAATTTGGTTTCGCTTCAATTGTGTTCATTTATATTCCGCTGCAAATGGGGACACTCTGTGCGACTCTGTGGCCTAGAACTCAAATCGGCCGTTTCTGGACTTGGCCTTGCACGGGCGCAACCTAGGCCCGTGCGGCATCACGCCTTAGCGAGGACGATCGCTCCTACGGGAGCGGGGCGTGACAGATTGGTATCAGAGCACGGCTTTACGTCCTTGGACATCATTTCGATTCTCTCAGTTTTGAAAGCTCGCGTTGGAAACAAAAGAAGTGTATGCTCTCTCTCGTTGTGCATTGGGATGTTCCATACAATAAGTCTAATATTGCGAAAGCTCGTACGAGTACTCGGTTGCACGACCGATAGGCGATGGCCTTTGTGCCGAACCACGACGGACTCGAGTCGGACGAAAACTAAACTAAGAGTTAGCAAACGCGAGGCATGCTTGAATAGGCTTACGTTGACGATAGCAAACGGGTACACGAGACCGGAGTATTATTCGAACGGGATGGTTTTGCACGCAGCCTTTTGGCTAAGTTGTGCGGAGTATCGCGCACCTAGACCCTTTGGTGCAAACGAGTTGCGAACGAGAATAAGTGAGCGTGCAAACTTGAATGTGGTCCGAACGGGATGGTTAAGCGGTACAACTTAGTCCGCGTGTCGCGCACCTCGACTCTTGGGTGCCATCGGGTTGCGAGCGATATCAACGTATCGCTCGATCGAGAACGGAGATACACTTTGAGTGTGTATCGATAGGAACGTTATCGAGTTAACGCTTAGGCGCACTCGAAGGATCGATTTGGACCTTGAGGATTATTGCGAACGACTTAATGCGTCGCAACGGCGAACGACTACGCTAGCGATTCGTTGAACGAATCGATAAGACGTCTTAGCGTGGCGCAAACGTGATTGAGGATTAGACCGTATGGCTTGAACCCGAGTGGTGTATGTGATAGGTTCGGAGAAGAAAAGAATGTGATTGAGGACTAGATCAGATGGCTCGAATCCGAGTGGTGTATGGACGTCTTGGAAATAGTTCGAGCGAAATCGAGGATTACGAGTATGTCGGCGAGGCGATGCGGTCGCGCAAAGCCTTAGAACGCGTCACACTTAGTTGGTTGTGACTTCGATTGTCCCGAGCGAGATGTCGCTCGGACAACTTGTCGTTAGACAACGTGAGTTAGAAAACGACTCGGAACGACAGAGGTAAATGAATGGTCTTGATCGAGGAAACTTAGAGGATTGCGCGTACGATCTCGGATTGATTCAAATGAATCGCGACTTGAGTTTGAACAACGATCTTGACCCTAGCTGGAGAGATAGCGGTCGAACTTGATCTTGAATATCGAGGAAATTGTGGAATATCCAACTCGGACAATAGCATCAATGCATGACTCGAAAATCGGTTGCAAAGGAAGATCGTCAGGTTACGCATATCGTCGATGGTATTGAGGCGTATCGAAGATCGATATGCGATAACTCGGGGGCACTCCGACTCGGCGAATGACGATCATGCAAATGTCATTGTTCCGTTGGATGCTATACTTGGGTCGTTAAGGATGTGTCGAGGAAAAGATAAACTTGGCTCGAGGATGAATGACGGTCGGACTATCAAATATAGACTTGGCTTGGATGAAAACGGAGTGCTTGGATTTACTTCGTTGTCAACCACAACGTAGACGTTCTTGCCTTATGCGAGCGCAACCCCAGCCTCGCACATGCGTCGCGCCGACTAGGACTATCACTCCGCGTGAGCGCTGGTATGGTGATTCATACAGCGGGAGTGATCGGTACTCGCCTGGCGTGGCAACTCGTATGCTTCGACTTGTGGTTTGACACGAAGGAGACTTGAGGATGAATTGTGTGTTTGAAGAGTTGAACTTGAGGATTGAGTAGGTCCAATCTGCGTATCGAGAATGAGTTAGTCTAAACTCAAACAAGAGTTACGCCCCGATGAGAATGATTATTCCGCGGGAGCGTTGCATGGTGATTCATGAACCGCCGTGGATAATCGGACTCGCGTGAGATTGGGGCAGAACGTATTGTCGAGCTGGATGACCTCGTGATCGAATACATGAATTGGTTTAGAATTGGTGATTGAACAGATTTGGATGTTGCAAAACGAATGCATCTATGCGAACTAAGTGATCGTGCTCGATGTTTAGGAATCTGAGTGACACGAGCTTGGGTAGAAAAATCCCGCACCACCGACTTTGGTTTGACCCTAGGATTGGGGTCAGTGTTGGCATTATTGTTGGGGAACTATGATTCCAATCCTGACATTGACTTAGCCTTGAGAATTGGCCTAGCGGATAGGCGAGACGCCCCTGTTGCAAGAGTTGCAAACAAAGGATTGAGCTTGAGGATTGACATGGATTGAAAGAGTGGATCAAGAGTAGAAACCCTGCTCACGAGACTCGGCTGATATGCATATATCTCAGGGACGCTTGAGTATGTGCACGATGCGACTCGAGTGAGAATGACAAACTCACTATCCTGCGGCTTGGCTGAATACATGTATTTTGGGGACGCCTGAAATGCGTGCACGATCCAACCAAGTGATACGCTGAGTTCTAGCACGACTTGGGGAGTGAACGAGTGTCGTGAACGTAAAATCGTGCTAGTTAAAAGTTGGTGCAACGAATTGAACCATCGATAGGAAGTTATGCTCGACGATGGTGTCGTTCTTGGTCTTGAATCGGACGGAAATTTCGTAGACTTGGTCGACTCCGCTAAGAAGAAGTCATAATGATTTCATAGACGAAAACGCTTGAGAAGCGAATCGAGTGATCCCGATAATTGAGGTAAACGAAAGTGAGTTGCCTCAATTACGACCCACGCATTTGGCAAAATCCAGCGTGCCTTGTGCAACCACTCCAGTCCCATGACACGAAGAAATAGAAACCAATACGAAGAAACGCTTGAATTGAAAAGATAACATCAAGTCTAAAATGAACGAGAAGCTATTCAATAAAAATCGACCAAAACGTATACGACACGGAACTTAGAAAGAAACCGAGTGTCGTTCGATGCCATCGAACGACGATGCATAGGAAATTGTCTAAGGTATGTACACGGTCCGAGTTAAGGAATGGTAGGATGACCTGCACTCAGGAAGTCTCGAGGACGAGACTTGTTTTGAGTGGTGTATTATGTAGTGACCCGCTCCGCCCTAGCGGAACGCCGATTCCAAACGGCAAGTGCAACGACTCAAACGAGCCGTCGACCCGAAGAGTTTTCGTCCCGATGAAGTATCGATGCGAATCGATGCAAGGCTTACATTGGCCCGACAGGATGAATCCAGACTTAGACTTTCAAAGGCGCGCTCGGAATATCGCTCGGCCGATGCGAACATCGCTAAGGTGGGTGGCTCCGATGAACCCGTCTTTGCTTAGCCTATGCACATAATAATGCGGACACAAACACGAGAATCGCTAGGCGATAACATCTTGCATGCTAATAAATGACCCAACGCACCTAGCTAAGGGAATAATCCCAACTTGTATGCTTGTATAGAATATGGAAAGTAACATGGAAAATACGAGAACTCTCGCCCGCGCTCCATGCTCGTGCTACGGCACAAGCCTACGTTGATGCTCCCTATACGTCCAAACAATCAAACAATGAATGGGTTACAACAATGAAACGGAAAGACTATCAATATAGTCGCACCGTGTAGATTATAGCAACATTGAAAGGCTATGGGACCGATGGGTCGCCAAGGCGACTCCCATACGAGGAGTCGTGTAATGTATAAATGAAAGAGCAAACGAATAAGTGAATCAACGAATGAATACGTGAATGAATCGATGAACTAATGAACAAGTGAAAGAAAGAAAGAAAGGAAAGGAAACTTGAAAAGATAAGAAAGAAAGAAGGATTAGCGACAGGTGTGACGGGCACGTGCATCGGGGCTCGCTACCCGCGCTGCACGGACGCCAACCTGGTCGATAACGTAAGAAGGCTAAGGGTTAGCCTAAGGCTCAAAGACAGCCATTAAGTTAAAATGATAATAAAATACGAAATGGTCGTGGACAACGGCACGAGCGAGGGGTGGCGTATGCTGTGACCGTGAAAGGGGATTCCGCGGCATGATCAAAGGGGGGATATGCCGGCCTAGGCGGATCCAAAAGGGGCTTACGGGCTGCTTGGGGGCGGCTTGGGCACCAAGAGACGTAAGTGCGGGGTATTTTCAAGAGACTATCAGGGTGACCAGCCGCACGCCATGATAGGTGAGAAAATACCAAGGAGAAAGTCCAGGATGGCTTGTGGTGCCAGCGACCGATGCATATAGATTAAGTGGGCTTTGCTGGTGGCAATCCACGTGCAAGTCCTTGCATTGAAATCAGAGTAGTCTAAGTTAAAAGTTAAATGAACAAGTGCCTACTGAATGACTTGAAATGTGCCACTCCAAAATGATAATGAGTACAAATGAGTTAAAGAATGCGTCTACGTTATGTTATTACACATGAACTGTTGTCTAACTTGGTTTGCTCTGAACAGGGAAGGCCGGACGGTAAGTATGGGTAAGTTGTGCATGTATTTCCATGCGACACTTGAAATCGGTACACGGGATAGGTATATCATATGCCATGTAAATGACCCTAAGGCAAGATTAGAAAGACAATGAATGATAGAGATGCACACAAGTAAATGGAACGTGTTCGGTAATGATAGTGATTATGGGCGAGCTAGCCTCCCCACCAGTGCATAACAATGTACTGATAACCCCACAGTCTACTTGCAGGATGCAGGAGACGCGGCGGTGCGGAGCTTCAATCGAACGTGCTAAGGCGCGGAGCTATCTCTGGGCCTTGGAGCGTTGCAAGGAGCTGGAGCACCATATACGGGACATAATGTATCGGAACATCGCCATGAATCATTCCATCTTGTAAGCCACTTGGCACGCCTTTTATGTTTCAGAGAGAGAGAGAGCTTGAGCGACTTGTAATATCGGCCTAGCGCCGCTTGAAACTTGTTGAATATCAATAAAGAATTTGGTTTCGCTTCAATTGTGTTCATTTATATTCCGCTGCAATGGGGACACTCTGTGCGACTCTGTGGCCTAGAACTCAAATCGGCCGTTTCTGGACTTGGCCTTGCACGGGCGCAACCTAGGCCCGTGCGGCATCACGCCTTAGCGAGGACGATCGCTCCTATGGGAGCGGGGCGTGACAAGGATCATTGTCGATAACCGAACCATCGGACGACCGAGAACGTGTCAACACCGCTGCCCCGTCCTCGGGCGGGGCACCCCCGTGCGGCCCGCCGGCCCCGGACAACGCACCGCCCCGGCGGCGCGCGTGCCCGGGCCGGCGCGGCGGCATAACGAACCCCCGCGCGGTGGGCGCCAAGGAACACTGTATACTGAGCGCGGCCGCTCCCCCAACGGGGAGGGGCCACGCGCACCTAACAACGTTGTACTTCTGTACGACTCTCGGCAACGGATATCTAGGCTCT
>JANAVB010004372.1:10000-20000 GCA_029216955.1 Iris pallida | reverse complement strand
AAATGCAAGCGTTGCAGCAGTTTCTGCGCACACGAAGAATTCCTGTGCACGGCGTGGGCCTGACAGGCCCTATCGGCACCACGGGACACAAAAATGCAAGCGGTGCAGCAGTTTCTGCGCATGCGAAGAATTCCTGTGTACGGCGTGGGCCTGACAGGCCCTATCGGCCGCACGGGACACAGAAACGCAAGCATTGCAGCAGTTTCTGCGCGCACGAACAATTTCTGTGCACGACGTGGGCCTGACAGCCCCTATCGGCCGCACGGGACAGAGGAATGCAAGCGTTGCAGCAGTTTCTGCGCACACGAACAATTCCTGTGCACGGCGTGGGCTTGACAGGCCCTATCGGCCGCACGGGACACAGAAACGCATGCGTTGCAGCAGTTTCTGCGCGCACGAAGATTTTCTGTGCACGGCGTGGGCCTGACATGCCCTATCGGCCGCACGGGATCGACCGGGTGCGCATATGCTGCGGTTTGTGTGCCTCGCGGCACTTCGTTTGCCCCGCGGCAGATTCCTGCCCACGGCGTGGGCCTGACAGGCTGCATCGGCGAGCACGGGCGCGGCCTGCGGCTGCGCGCGAAAAATGACAAGCTCCTCAAGCACTTTGGTCCCCCGGAATCATCCCCACAATAAAACTGCAAATCTATTATAGGGGAGTAGGTGGTGAAGGGGGGATGTTCGTCGCGCGCGCAGCGCACGGCGCGTCGAACGGCTCCACGCTCGCGGCCATTTAGCGAGCGCGCGCTTGCGAATTTTGCTTGCGCGACGATTCGCGGCGTTTTCTGTCGCGCGACAATTTCTGCCCACGGCGTGGGCTTGACGGGGCCTATCGGCCGCACGGGACTGAGGAATGCGAGCGTTGTTGCAGTTTCTGTGCACACGAAGAATTTCTGTGCACGGCGTGGCCTGACAGCCCCTATCGGCCGCACGGGACAGAGGAATGGAAGCGTTGCAGCAGTTTCTGCGCGCACGATTAATTTCTGTGCACGGCGTGGGCCTGACAGGCCCTGTCGGCCGCACGGGATCGAGGAACCCTCAAGTTGCAGCAGTTACTGCGCACGCAACCAGTGTCCGTGCACGGCGTGGGCCTGACATGGCCTATCAGCCGCACGGGGGACGGAAATGCAAGCGTTGCAGCAGTTTCTGCGCATGCGAAGAATTTCCGTGCACGGCGTGGGCCTGACAGGCCCTGTCGGCCGCACGGGACACAGAAACGCATGCGTTGCAGCAGTTTCAGCGCGCACGAAGATTTTCTGTGCACGGCGTGGGCCTGACAGGCCCTATCGGCTGCACGGGATCGACCGGGTGCGCATATGCTGCGGTTTGTGTGCCTCGCGGCACTTCGTTTGCCCCGCGGCGGATTCCTGCCCACGGCGTGGGCCTGACAGGCTGCATCGGCGAGCACGGGCGCGGCCTGCGGCTGCGCGCGAAAAATGACAAGCTCCTCAAGCACTTTGGTCCCCCGGAGTCATCCCCACAATAAAACTGCAAATCTATTATAGGGGAGTAGGTGGTGAAGGGGGGGATGTTCGTCGCGCGCCACAATCCCGTGCGCGCGGGGGGTGCACGGCGCGTCGAACGGCTGCCCGCGCGCGGCGATCCAGCGACCGGGCGCTTGCTGGCTTTGGGTGCGCGACGGTTCGCGACGTTTTCTGTCGTGCGGCAGTTTCTGCCCACGGCGTGGGCCTGACAGGCTGCATCGGCGAGCACGGGCTCGCGGCGGCGCGCTGAGGCGACCAGCACATCGAACGGCTGCACGGGCCGCCCGCCTCGCTCGCGTCCCAGCGCGAGGCGAGGCGTTGCAGCTGTTTCTGCGCGCGGCGCGCAGCTCTCAGCCCGTGCGACAGAATCTGCCGCAACTCGTGCCAGTTTCGAACCCCCCCGACCGAGCGGGAGGTTGGGCGCGTTTTCCCCAAAAATGACAAGCTCCTCAAGCACTTTGGTACCCCGGAGTCAGCCCAACAATAAAACTGCAAATCTATTATAGGGGGAAGCGAGTTGAGCTGAAATTTGGGCGGCGCAACAAATTTTGAGTAGGTGCGGCTTTGCGGGCAAAATGGGATGCTGTGCGAACGAAATCCCCCACGACCCTATCGTTGACGCGCCCGGTGCAGCAAGGCCCGCTGCTGCACCACGGACCCTTGTGCGAAGGTCCCGTGCGAGGCCACGGGACGCGGGTGCGCGGCAGAAACTGCCCGTGCGAGGCGAAAAAAATTGCGTCGCAGCAGGAATGCGATGCCGTCCGAACGAGCTTATCGTCGCCTCGCCCGGTGCAGGTCGACCCGCCCCGCGACCGTGGACCCTCGTGCAGCGAGCTTACCGATGTCGCCTTCAACGGTGCAGCGCGACCCGTCGCCTCACCACGAGATGCTGGAAACGAGCGAATTTCCTCGTCGTGCTCGGCGGAGCGCCCGGGGCAGCTGCGAAGCTGACCCGATTCGTGCTCCCGCGGGTCGAGCCATACGGCTCCCCGCGGGGGTACGATTCGGGCAGCGTGCGGCAGCCCCGGGTGCGGCCGTGTCGGCACGTGAGTGGTATTGGACCCGCTAGCCTCGGCAGGCTCCCTGCTTCCGTGCAGCCAACTGCCGATGCGACGGCCCCTTCAGTCGGTTCCCGGCCTCGCCGGCGACACCCGAGTTGCCCGTGCAGCAAACCCGATCGCATTCGGGAAACGCCCCGTTGAGTATGTTCCGAGCCGTCCCTTCCGCCTCGTGCGGGAACGGGAGGGCACCCGAACTCGCGCCACTCGATGCCCCCGAGTCACGGCCCTACGTCGGCTCGTCTGGACCGGCTGGGCACTCGGTGCGCGCGTGTGTAGGGCTCGCGGATGCGGTGGACGCGGAGGGGCTCGGGGGCGATCTGTAGTGCCCCGTCCCTACATCGTGCCCCGTTGCCCGTCCACGGGGTGCGCGAGAAAGGAACACTGTCGCTATCGACTCGGTCGGGACCGATAGGTCGGGAACGATCGAATCGATCGAACGGGAACGGTTGAATTAAGATCCATTCCACGTTATGGAATGGCTTCTTCGGAACCAAGTCCCATATTCAGCGGGTTGCGTCTCGAGGATTGACTTTGCGGCTGAGTCGGGAGAGACCTCCCGTTGCTCTGCTTTTCACGCCGCTTGCGTTGGTTTTGGTTTTGGTTTTCCGAATGCGTTTTCGTGAATGTTTTCGATGGTTTTCATGGTTTACATTTCGAGCTCGCATTTCCTATCGAACTCTTGCATAAATACAGTGTTCTAATCGGTTGCTTGTGCGATTTCAGGTGATCGCGTAGGCGACGTCTAGCGCAGCCAACAAGTCCCTCGCCTCAAGTAAAAGCTCAAGGTGAGTGGCTGACCTCCTTCGTCTCGACCCTCTATTTCAAAATGTGAACTCAGGTAATGACATCGTAATTGAATGAATTGCTTAAAGAATACAAGTCCTATGGGTTAGAGGAGAAAAAGATGTGTTGCGTAGAAAAGAGATAGAATTATTACAAGCCTGCAAAACAAACAAGTAAATGAATCGATTACGGTCTTGGACAACTTGTCGACAAGGGCGATGGTTTCTTCGAGCGGCAACCCGGGGCCACGGGACCGACTCGGCCTAGGAAGAAACAGGTTATAGCCGAGCTGGGTATGAAGCAACCGGTAAGACGGGGACTTGCATCGGAGCTCGCTACTCGCGTTGCAAGGGTCCCGTATTACCAGGCTATGTCCAAATGGCTAGTTATTGCCAGTGACCTTCACATCAAACACTTGGTATAATTGTTAACAACGAGCGTGGAAGGTAACGATAACGTCAAAATGCTTTGTATAAAATGTTTAGGGTGGCTAGAAAGATCATCAAAAAGGAAGTCATATGATTTTTATCTATTCTTGAACCAAATGAGAGCCTGGAAATTAATTAGTCACTCGCCAGTACATGTTGATTGTACTGATCCTCGCTCTCATCCACAGGTACGCTAAATCAGGAGGAGCGTGCCACGTGAAAGAAGGAAACGCTCGTGTGTTTTGAAGCTTCGTTCGTGCGGTCGAAGCTTGGATCCAATCTCTTTTGAAGACTCTGCTGTTGAAAGCTAGAAGACAGATGGAGCGACTGCCCACTATCCCAGGTGGTTTTGAAATCCTGGTTGTAATCAGGGATGAAATGTATGGAATGGCTATCTCATCGGCCTTCATTTTGTAATGGAGTCAGGAGCTAAAAAGCCCGCGCGGCGTCCTTATATCGAGTCTGTAACATGATGTTCATTATCAATAAAGCTTGAGTTTTCCTTCTATATGAATGTGTTCAATTTCTCTGCGTACTCTTATATGTATATGCTGTTGTATCGGATGACCTTATGAACCGCCTTGTGCAAGCGCAACTTAGGCTTGCACGGCATCACGCCCGGGGGACGACTATCGATTCTACCGAATCGGGGCGTGACATAATGGTATCAGAGCACGGCTTTACGTCCTTGGCCTCCAGTGTCGAGTTTCTAGTCTCAAAACCGTTGGTCTCGTGTCGATGAGATATGTCATTCCATATGAGTGAGTCCGTGATAAGTATTATGACTAATGTATTTTTGCCTTCAAATTTCCAGAAAGTGCGGCGGTGAACGAAGAAAGTGCTTCGAGCGGCTCGAGTAGCTCGAGGCCTGGACCCTCTAACGGTGCCATGGAGCGGATGTTGCGCATGCTGGAAGCGCAACAACAGCAAGCTCAGGAGAATCAACGCCTGAATGAGCAACATCGACGGGAGACTGAGGCACATCGACGGGAGGTAGAGGCACGCCAGACCCAGTTCGAGGCCCGATTCGATGCACAATTCAAGTTGCAGCAGAAGCAGCTTGATACTCTTCAGCAGATTGTACAGACTGTGGTGGCCAACAACAACAACTCTGCGACGACTCCTGCCGTGACCGAGCCTGCGGCCAGACAAAGCGAAATCGAACCGGAGGTACCCGAGCTTATGCCTGCGGCACCGAGAAGTTCCAACTTCGACGTGTCAAAATTCACAAAAAGCTTCCGTACTTCCTTTTACGGTACTGAAGACCCTTCGTTGGTAATCGATTGGCTGGAGGAGTTGGAAGACCGGTTCGAGCTTCTGGGCGTCGATGAGTCCAAGAAAGTCGCTTGCGCTCAACTTCTACTCCGATTGAACGCGCACGACTGGTGGGCCGTGCAAAAGCGAGCAATCAGACACGACAACGAGGCAGCGACGATATCTTGGGCTACCTTCCGAGAGGCGTTCGAGATCGAGTACCTTCCCGATGCCATTCGACAAGAGAAGGAGAATGAGTTTATGCAGCTAAAGCAAGGGAATATGACGGTGCGGCAGTATGCAGCAGAGTTCAACAAGTTAGCCAAGTTTGCTGGACAATACCTGCCTTCCATGGCGAGTCGTGCACGACGGTTCGAAGTGGGCCTACGACCATCTATCGCCGCCCATGTGTCTGTTCCTAAATACCAAACGATGGGGGAGTCTCTCAACCACGCCCTCCGCCTTGAAAGCCAATACCCTCCAAGTGCTGCCGGCGCTGTGCATACCTACAATCACAAACGCCCTAGCCACGCGGGAGGAAACAATGGGACCAAGCGTCCAAACAATGGGCAACAAGGCGGGTACCAAGGGCGTAACCCATGGCCATATTGCATCCGCTGCCGCCGGAACGGTCACACTATCGTCGATTGTCCGATACCAGTGGATGGATGCTGGAACTGTGGCAAGAAGGGCCACATTCGTGCTGAGTGTCCAAGCAGAAGGCCGAACCCAACGGCGCCCCAACAGCACCGTCCAGCGGTGCCTCAGCAACACCGTCCAGGGAATCAAGTTCCAGCGCCTCGAGCCCAGCAACCTGTACCGCAAAATGGCCAAGACCGTCGCCCCAATGCCCAGGGCCGCGTCTACGCCATGACTCGAGATGAAGCACTGGCATCAGACACGGTCGTGACAGGTATACTTAGTTTTAATAATGTGCCTGCTCGCGTACTATTTGATTCAGGTGCTTCGCATAGTTTTATAGCGGCGGACTTTGTCGCCGAGCACAAATTTCCATTAGTATCATTAGACCTCGACCTTAGCGTGAGCACACCTTCGGGCACACCTATACTCACTAATTCAGCCTGCACCGACGGGATTATCTGTATCGGCGGTCAAAAGATCGGTCTGGACGTGATGGTCCTAGACATGAATGACTTCGATATCATTCTGGGAATGGATTGGCTCGGGCCGTGCAACGCAACCATAGACTGTGCCAGGAAGACGGTCACTTTCCGTATACCAGGAGTGCCTGAATTCTGCTTTTCGTGTGGTGAGGCGTCGTCGACCTGCATGTTGATCTCGGCAATCTCTGCTCGGAGGATGCTGCATTCTGGGTGCGAAGGCTACTTGGCGTCCGTCCGAGACATGCGACAGGATGGTGCAAACGTAGGTCAGACCGACGTTGTGGCAGAATTCCCCGATGTGTTTCCGGACGAGCTACCCGGCATGCCCCCCGACCGAGAGATCGAGTTCAGCATCGATACATTTCCCGATACTCGACCGATTTCTAAGGCCCCGTACAGAATGGCTCCCGCCGAGCTTAAGGAACTCAAGGTCCAGCTACAAGAGTTACTCGATAAAGGGTTTATTCGGCCTAGTGTTTCACCGTGGGGAGCGCCCGTATTGTTCGTAAAGAAGAAGGATGGGTCCCTGCGTCTGTGCGTCGATTACCGAGAGCTGAACAAAGCCACCATCCGGAACAAGTACCCATTGCCCCGCATAGACGACTTATTCGATCAACTGCAAGGTGCCTCGGTATTTTCGAAGATTGATCTCCGCTCAGGTTATCATCAACTCAAGATCAAGTCAGACGACGTGCAAAAGTCCGCCTTTCGCACTCGTTACGGCCACTACGAGTTCCTGGTGATGCCATTCGGCCTGACGAACGCCCCTGCCGCCTTCATGGATCTGATGAATCGGGTATTTCGACCCTTCCTTGATAAATTTGTCGTAGTCTTTATTGACGATATTCTGGTCTACTCGAAAGACAGGGCGCAGCATGCAGAACATCTGCGGACCGTGCTCCAGACACTTCGAGAAAATCAGCTATATGCAAAGCAGAGCAAGTGCGAATTTTGGCTCAGCAGCGTATCCTTTCTGGGTCACATCATTTCGTCCGAAGGTATTGCAGTCGATCCGAAGAAGGTGGAAGCCGTTGCTGATTGGAGGCGGCCTGCGTCTGCTAGTGAGATTCGAAGCTTTCTTGGTTTGGCGGGATACTATCGACGCTTCGTGAAAGACTTCGCGAAGATTGCATCGCCTTTGACTCGCCTCACTCAAAAGGGAGTCGCGTATGAGTGGTCGGATGACTGTGAAGCTTCATTCCAGGAGCTAAAACGGCGATTGATTTCGGCACCTATACTCGCGCTTCCGGATGGGCCAGAGGGTTTTCAGATATTCAGCGATGCTTCAGGCCAGGGCTTGGGATGTGTGCTCATGCAGCGGAACAAGGTGATATCATTCGCCTCCAGACAGTTGAAGCCGCACGAGAAGAACTATCCTACGCACGACTTGGAGTTAGCGGCGATTGTGTTCGCGTTGAAATTGTGGCGTCACTATCTATATGGCGTGGCGTGCGCGATCTATACCGACCACAAGAGCCTCAAGTATCTCTTCACCCAGAAGGAACTGAACTTACGACAGCGGCGCTGGCTCGAACTAATCAGGACTATGACTTGACGATCGACTACACTCCGGGCAAGGGAAATGTGGTGGCGGACGCTCTGAGTCGGAAATACCTTGCCTCGCTATCCATCGACCGCAGACTACTACAAGATCTTGAAGAAATGGGCATCGATCTCCGGGTTCGATTCAGGGATATACGGTTGGCGCAGCTGCAGTTAGAGCCGAGTTTGCTGGAAAAGATCATGGCCGCTCAGAAGGATGATCCGTACCTGAAGAAAGCGCACGAGCGAATTTCGACAGGTAGTGCGACCGACTTTGCGGAAGACAAGACCGGCGCGCTGCGATTGAATGGCCGACTATGTGTTCCGGATGATTCTGAACTACGAAAGGAGATTATGTCGGAGGCGCACCACGCGAAATACACTTTGCATCCAGGCAGTACCAAGATGTACAAAGACCTCCGCACGACCTTCTGGTGGCACGGGATGAAGAGAGATGTGGCGCTCTTCGTGTCACAATGCATGGCCTGTCAGCAGGTGAAAGCTGAGCATCAGCGACCGGGCGGGGAGATGCAGAACCTTGCCATCCCGGAGTGGAAATGGGATCATGTCACGATGGACTTTATTGTTGGCCTGCCGAAGACACCACGGGGGAGCGACGCCATCTGGGTCATCGTCGATCGATTAACCAAGTCAGCGCACTTCATTGCCATTAAAGTTACTTGGAGCGTTGATCGCTGGCGCAGATTTATCTTGACGAGATCGTACGGCTGCACGGAGTTCCAGTATCCATCGTCTCTGATCGGGATTCACGGTTCATGTCGCGATTCTGGAGTAGCCTTCAGTCGGCGCTGGGTACCAAGTTGCAGTTCAGTTCAGCTTACCATCCACAGACCGACGGCCAAACGGAGCGCGTTAATCAGATTCTCGAAGACATGCTGCGGCTCTGCGCAATCGACTTCAAATCAAGCTGGGACGTCCACTTACCGTTGGCGGAATTTGCATATAACAATAGCTACCAGTCCAGCATCCAAATGGCGCCGTATGAAGCTTTGTACGGCCGGAAGTGCAGATCGCCCATTTGCTGGGATGAAGTCGGGGAACGGCAGATACTCGGCCCAGAACTGGTGGAACAGACCGTGGAGAAGGTCAAGCTCATTCGGGAAAGACTGAAGATTGCACAGAGTCGACAAAAGAGCTACGCCGACACCCATCGAAGACCGCTTGAGTTCCAGGTGGGCGACCATGTGTTCCTGAAGGTGTCGCCTATGCGAGGAGTTACTCGGTTCGGCGTGAAGGGGAAGCTGAGTCCGAGATTTGTTGGGCCGTTCGAAATACTTGAGCGGGTCGCCCCAGTAGCCTATAGGATTGCCCTACCGCCGGCGCTTGAAGGTGTCCACGATGTCTTCCACGTCTCCCAACTGCGGAAGTACGTGCACGACCCTAGCCACGTGGTAGACTTTGGCCAGCTAGAGTTGAAGTCTGACTTATCCTACGTTGAAGCGCCTGTTCAAATCTTGGAACGCAAGGATAAGCTATTGCGGAATCGGACGATCCCTCTCGTTCGCGTACTCTGGAAGAACCATGCGGCGGAAGAGTCGACATGGGAACTTGAGTCGGAGATGAGGGAAAGGTTTCCTTCATTATTTTCATAGAGGTAGGTTCTTAAGTTTCGAGGACGAAACTTTTTCTTAGTTGGTTATGGTGTAGTGCCCCGTCCCTACATCGTGCCCCGTTGCCCGTCCACGGGGTGCGCGAGAAAGGAACACTGTCGCTATCGACTCGGTCGGGACCGATAGGTCGGGAACGATCGAATCGATCGAACGGGAACGGTTGAATTAAGATCCATTCCACGTTATGGAATGGCTTCTTCGGAACCAAGTCCCATATTCAGCGGGTTGCGTCTCGAGGATTGACTTTGCGGCTGAGTCGGGAGAGACCTCCCGTTGCTCTGCTTTTCACGCCGCTTGCGTTGGTTTTGGTTTTGGTTTTCCGAATGCGTTTTCGTGAATGTTTTCGATGGTTTTCATGGTTTACATTTCGAGCTCGCATTTCCTATCGAACTCTTGCATAAATACAGTGTTCTAATCGGTTGCTTGTGCGATTTCAGGTGATCGCGTAGGCGACGTCTAGCGCAGCCAACAAGTCCCTCGCCTCAAGTAAAAGCTCAAGGTGAGTGGCTGACCTCCTTCGTCTCGACCCTCTATTTCAAAATGTGAACTCAGGTAATGACATCGTAATTGAATGAATTGCTTAAAGAATACAAGTCCTATGGGTTAGAGGAGAAAAAGATGTGTTGCGTAGAAAAGAGATAGAATTATTACAAGCCTGCAAAACAAACAAGTAAATGAATCGATTACGGTCTT
>JANAVB010004371.1:0-18342 GCA_029216955.1 Iris pallida | reverse complement strand
TAAAATCTAAAAATCACTATTCAAATAAACTAAATAATAATAAAAATAATATTTCAAAATTTTCGGGAAGGGGAGCTACATAAGGCAACCATTAACGCCTCGAAGAACCCAACAGGGGGGCCAAAGAGGGTGCAACACATTGGCAGATGCGCCGTCAAATCATGCGATTCCCAGGGATGCGCCAAGCGGGCCATAGCCATGCGCCCGAATTGAAATTAACTAATGCAACCCACTCCATCAAACATTTAATACTGAATGACAAAGGGCGGCTACACGTCTCCCAAAGATGTCCAATCAACAGGCCTTGCAGAAAGCGAAGCGCTGCTGATGTCAGCACCATCATTACACCTTGGGTCGGCAATAATTGCCATGCGGCAGACCGATCATTTGAATGCGCCTCGTGGCCATACGCCCAGAAGACTGCATACGCCCCAGTGGTCATGCGCCCCCCGGCGTACTTCTGATCCCAAGCAACAGAAGACAAAGCTCTGCATGCGCCTCAAAAGCTATGCGTCTGGACTTGCTCATGGCTCCTAAAGATTATGAGACCAAGTCGCCTCCTCTGCGCCTGATCCTAGGTGCACCCTGATGCGAAGCTCTGCATGCACCTCAAAAGTCATGCACCCAGACTCGTCTATGATGCCTAAAACTCATAGACTAATTTGCCTCCATTCGCCCGATCCTAGGCGCACCTCGACAGATCACTCTCCTCTAAAACCGAGATCTTTGAGCCACTGGCATACGCCACTCGTCCCTTGACTCAGTTCTACTCAAGAATGGGTGCTAACCACCCAAGATTTCAGCAACAACCAAATCTCCGCGACTGCCACGTGTCAGCTCCATCGTAGCCCAGTACAAGCAGTCCAGCAGATTCAACTTCAATCCAGGGCGCATCAACCATGCGCCCCCGCCAGCATCAGCCACATGGCGTTCCCACATCCAGGCACATCCGACATATACGTGCATAAGCAGCCATCCTGCTATCTATAAATAGAGGGATCATTCCTTCACACAAACACACACACACAGACAGAGAGATATACATGCAGACTGTTATATCCACATATAGAGCCAGAAGAGACACTTAACCTCCGCTTCTCCTCGCAATGTTCCGGCATCCAGAGCAACCCAGACCTTCAAAGAGTTCAAGATCGTCGTCAGATCGTCAACGGAGTCAACGCATTACCACTCGTTCCACCGATACAGTTTCCATATAAAAATAAAAGTGTACTCCTAGGACTACGCTAAGTCATACATTGTATACTGTTCTGTTTGTAATTAAAATACCAAAGTTTTAATCAACAAAACCTTGTCGTATTTTTAATGGCAAACAAGCTGGTGACTCTACTAGGGACCTATTTCTCCTCTAACGAGAAAGTTATGTAGCAATCTGAAGACATCAAACTCGGCTCCTCCCATAAAACACTTGTGGTACGCCTCAATGAACATGCATAAGTGGAGTTTGTCTCTGAAGACAGCGCGAGTCCTTCGAAGTGGCTGCCAAAGTCGAAGAAGACTCGCTAAGTCTTGGTGCGCAAGGCCGATGCGTCTGGCACTATTACTAAAGGTAACACACCACCGCAGCTGGCCCTTCCTGCTGACGATCTTAGCAACAAGGATGCGCCCACTGGTGTCGCGCATCTGTCTGGGAAGCACAGTATTGACTGCATTCCCCAACCTCTTCTTTCCAACCGAAGAAAATGCACCAACGGAGCAGGGGTACAACCAATCTCCAGCGCATGAGCTCTGGTGCACAGGAAAGAACGTCTGTCTTCAACAGATTCACTCACTGTTATGGCGAGACATAATTGGATTCTGAGTACTATGCGCCTTCGTGGACTAGTACAAAGAAATCCAAGACAGCACAGACCATGCGCTACGAACATGCTACGCCAACAGTAAACCAGAAGTATGCACTCAAAATCATGCACACTGCTGATGGTAAGCTGTACAGAGTCGTCTCGGGCGCATCTGTGCCAGAAATGAGTCGGCTCTCAAAGTTCATGTCCCGTTTGGGCGTATTTACTCCGTTTCGAACCAAGTCTGGCTGGGCAACTACGATGTTGAGTCCATGCGCCCACCTGGGTGATGCACATGCAGTGGAATCAAGTTACCATAAATAATGTTCCTCTACCAATGATCTGTGCATATCTCATGCACGTGAACCAGATTAGGGGGTACAGCATTCACATGACCACCCCGGTGCTTGGCCTGGCCATGCGCCTGATGGAGGTATTAAAGTGAAACTCTTCCAACATGTTTTGCGTAATGTGATCAGTCACAAACACAGATCAGGAGAGCCGACCAAAGAGCACAATGTGTCCCTCGTAGGGCACACCTGTGCTATGGTCACCATCAACTGCTGTGGTTGTAAAACAGTAGCTCCACCACAAAGGCAGTCCGTGTTTTATCGACTATAATCTACGGCACCTATCCGACGTCGCCTAGGAAAGAAAGTTACAATTGAAGACTAAACGGAGCCCAAGATTGCTTTTTGTCATATTGTCTCCAATTCCCACTCATCAGTGAGAAAGACAACCACCAACTCCTCAGCCTCTACATCCAAGACTCAGCTGAAGAGGAACAAAATAGTGGTCTCATCCTCAGGGGTGTACGAACGCACCAGAGCAAGGATCAAGACCCTGGCAGAAGACATAGCCGGGGGTAATCAAGCCTCTGACAACCCTCCCCTCGAAGACGAAGAAGCGCTTCGACAAAGCGACCCCGACGTAGCTGGGGGTGGCCAACACGAGGCCTCAGAAGAAGATGCCCCTCCACAGAAAAGTGAGGTCGAAAGCGAAGCCTCGACTGACCCATCCACCTCTACCCATGTCATGACAGCTTACATAGCAGGGGTGGTGATGAAGGAGAATCAGACGCTCCAGCACTGGACATCGTACAGCACATAGACACAATTGAGGGAAGTCTCAAGACCCTCTCTTCCTCCATGCAGATCCTAACCCAGGCAGTGTTCGACAATCGAACCACTCTGGCAAAGGCACCTATCTCCACCAGCCCCGATCCATGGCCAACGAAGATTCAACTATCCCCCATCAACGGGTATCTTCAGGGGCGGAGCACCACACTGCTCCGCGAGCGTCAGCTCCTTTCAATATCTACTTCAGGCCGTACCGCCTTCACCTGCTCCCAGCTCGACAAAAGACTTGACCGAGATGATCAGTGACCTGCGTGAACGCTTTGAGGCTCGAAACAAGCAAGAAGAACGTCAGAAGTTGGGACTTCCTCAACCCTATCCTTAGAGTGGAACAAGGTGGTTTATCCTCCCAAGTATAAACCACATACACTGACGCCATACGACGGAAAGGACTCTCTTCGTCGGTACTTGACCTACTTTCAGTCTCAGACGGGGCATCTCCCAAAAGAAGACGCCTTGCTCACGAGCCTGTTTGTCGGGGCTCTAAAAGGAGTTGCCTACGACTGGTACTGCAGTCTTCCTGACAACTCTATATCGTTCTTCGACGACTTGACACGCCTCTTCTTCGATCGGTTCTACGACGGAGAGAGAGACATGACCATGTCGTCTCTAATAGAAATACGACAGACTGAGAAGGAGACTGTTCGAGAATTCATCGAGCATTTTTGACAAGCATGCCTAAGATTGCCTCCGGGCATGCCGGAACATGCGCTCATCAACTCCTGCAGCATGAACATGATCACCGCGATCAAGCTCTAGCTCAACTCCACTCCCCCGCCTGATTGGAGTTCATTGATCAACAAAGCCGAAGCTGCTGAGAAGAAGGCACGTAACGCTCGCCTTCTGGGGGTTAACTTCCCCACTTTTGACGACAAAGGGAAACGGCCTGCGACCAGCAGTAGCAGTCGCGAAGCGAAAGAGAAGCAGGCGTTGACTGTCAATGCATCTAACATAACGCAAGGTCCTGCCTAGAGGCCTCATATCGCACCACGACCGAAGATGGTCTACTCCTTCCACGATGAGGATACCCTACAGCTCTTCGAGATGCTGAAGCAGGGGGACAAAATCAAGTTGCCTGATCCCAAGCATCCTGTCGAAGTAGGCAGAGTCGGCGACCCGAGGTATTGTCACTACCATTAGTTCATCGGACATCCAACTAAAGACTGCTACATCCTCAAAGACTACATATAGCACATGATCAATACGAACTTCATCTCAATCGATTACAAGGAGAAGACAGTCTCGGCCACCATGGTGTCGCTCCAGTTCGGCACCTTACCGCCTACCACAGCTCAAGATGGCATCATCCCCATCCCGAAGGCGACACTGGAAGTAGTCAACCTTTTACCAACCCGTGACAACGTGGGTGGGCTCATACCACTCACAACATCCAAGGAGAGATCATGTGGGTTCAGCCGGATCTCGTTCCAGAGCTGACTCAACCGGGGTATCCTCTACCTCCAAAAGCAAAGGCAAGAAGACCAAGTCTTTCCGAATGGTGACTTCCTCCCTTAAGGAAGCACTGCATATACAAATGCGTTTATAGCAGAAAACCCATCCAGAGGAGGCTCCGTCCGAAGTGGCGCCTCTTATCATCACCACAGCTGTCCAAGAAGAAGGTTCATCCCAACCTCCTATAGCTGATAAACAAAAGCAGAAGGAGGCCCACTTCGAAAGGCCTCTTAGAAAAGACAACACTCTAGGGTCAGCCAAGCCCCATAACTTCGACATACTGGCCCAACTGGCCAGTACTCCAGTACGACTTTCCCGATTAGAGCTCCTCCGCCTATGCAAAGATACAAGGAAGGCTCTCTGCGAAGCCCTGAAGGACGCCGAGTCTTTCATCAGTCAGGTCAAGCAGCCTGACGACGATCCTACAGCATGTCCGCATTGTCATAATATAGGGAAGATCATCCCCAACATCACATTCACTCAACAGGATATGCTGCTCAAGAACAATAGGCACAACAGACCCCTGTATTACACAGGGTATATCGGTGCCATCAAGGTGGATCGAATGCAGATCGACCCTGGGTCCTCTCTCAGCATCATCCCTTAAACTCTACTTCAGACACTCGAGATCCTGATGCATCGCCTGACAGCATCTTACACTACCATCAGTGGCTTCAAACGCTAGTAAGAGTGAGCCGCTGGAGAAGATCCGCTTGAAGTGTCACATCAGCAATCTCCAGACCGAGGTGACTTGCTATGTTGTGGATACAAACGTCAACTACAACATCCTATTAGGACGGCCATGGATACATGAATACATGGTGGTGTCATCCACCCTCCACCAATGTATGAAATACGTATCCACTAGGAGCATCCTCCGAACAGAGTTTGCTGATGTCGATCCCTTTACAGGGATTGAAGCCTTCTTCACCGACGCCGATCTGTACAAACCAATTCATCTTGAAGATGAAGCCAATGATGCTGACGACGAGGCAAAAGCTGAGGTCGAAGCTGACTTAGAGGCGGACATGATAATCAACGCTCCCTTAAAGTACGACTCAAAGGGAGACCGCCTCAAACACCGGCCCCTGTGGTAGTCAAACTCCGCGGAAAGATGCCAGCTTCTCCGGACACTACACCCAATGAAGCTCCATTGAAGATACGCCTCAAAGTCAAGCCCCCTCAAGTGGCGGCTCCCTCGTAGCCAAGCTATGAAAAAAGGCTCCAGCTCCCGACATACCAACTGAGGCTCCCCTCAAGGTACTGCTCAAAGGCAAGCCTCCTCAGTTTTCA
Organism: Iris pallida; assembly: GCA_029216955.1. Taxonomy (NCBI): domain Eukaryota; kingdom Viridiplantae; phylum Streptophyta; class Magnoliopsida; order Asparagales; family Iridaceae; genus Iris; species Iris pallida. Next base: position 12,662 of record JANAVB010004371.1, on the reverse strand, counting down.
GCGCCCGTCATGCCACAAGAGAAGACCTCGGCATCCTTCTCAGCACAGTCCCAAGAGCCAGCACGGGCCAAGCTCCCAAAAAACTCTTCTGAACCTCCTAAGGCTGCTCCAGTTCTCACCGATGAAGAGCTTGGAGAGTACATATTGGCTAATGTCGATACCCCATCCTTCGATGATTTAATCCCTCGGGACAAGATCCAATATTTTATCAATAATAGAGTGTCTTTCAATTATTTTTGTCTTCCACATTGGAATACCATGTACACTCTAGATAATGCTCTACTATCGTTGCAAACATAAATAAGGACTGTGACTCATGCAAATTTAGTCATCATGTACCAAGGAGTCTGTTATATAGTCCCATCTCGTAACAAGGACGAGAAGTCCATTATCTTTGGTAAAGTCGAGCGTCACCAAGACCTTCCACCGACAGAGCCAGAACCTGACACCGGTAGAATGCAAATCTACCGGTACAATGATCGAGCTAGGTATCTCATCCAAAAGATGGGTTACAACTAGAAGAGCAGCCAAGGTCTGAACTACGGCAAAGGTCGACGCTTTCCCTTACGACTTCCTATGCCAAAAGGAAAACCACAAGACTATTATCACCGTACACGACGGGGGGTAGGCTACATCACGCCTCCAACAACTCCATAAGAATCAGAGGCAGAAAATGTCATACATTCTCACTCATCTGAAACTTCAACTTGGGACTCCGACATCAGCATCGGCTCAGTCTTCAGGAAGGTGTTTTCAGCCAACTTAACAACCATACTTCCCATCGACGGCAAAACCTCAGGGAAGTTCCATTCTTAACATATGTCAAAAACATACTGCCTCTCCCCAGAGAGAGGACTGGTGTACTTGACCAAACCAGGTTCACACCCCTTCTTTTGGCAAATCATATGCTTCTGGAACCCAGTTATTTAATTACATTCTATCTCTAGTAGAAGAACAAGCATGTCCACATCACCTCTGAGTTGCTTCTCTATACCTCATCAAGCAGGATCCTTCACCGTGTAAGATCATGCTTAAAGCAATGTTTACCGCGTCCACATTACCTCTGAGTAAACAATACATACAACAATTTCTGTTGTTGCACCATAGAACATCCATGTCCATATCACCTATGAGTTGTTATATAAAACCCCACAGAGTTCACCCTTACCATGTCTATGTTACCTCTGAGTAGGAAAGCTCTACCATTTTAGCCTATATTTACCATTTCCACCTTACCTCTGAGTAAATATGTTGGTCCTCTCTCTCAACTAATCAATCCGTACCTAAAACCAAAGTACGCCAAGGATGATAGGTCCACATAAAATCACCAGTGGAGATGCTCCATATTTACCACGTCCATATTACCTCTGAGTAAATATGCTGGGTCCATCATACAACTTATTATCTGCACCCACACCAAAATGCACAAAAGATAATAGGTCCACAAAAAAATTAACAAAACAGTTAAACAAAGCAAAGGGTTCATTATTTCTTTAACACAGAAAATAACAAAGAGCTATATTTTACAAGAACCTACATCAAAAGAGAGACAAAAGTGTCTCCAAATCAAAAGGAAATAAAGCCAAAAAGAGACTAAGGGTCGGCAATCAGCTCGTCCACCCGACGCTATAATTCTTGAGCTCGAGTCTCCACAGTCGCTAGAACGCCACGCTCAACGTCCTGGCGCATCGCCCGCCTGGCCTCAGGAGCAAGGTCGGTAGCAAACTTGTCATCCAAATCCTTCTTTTGACGAAGCAAGAAGGTCGTGTGGCGAGTGCACCTCGCTATCTCCTCCATAAGCTAGACGTGTTCAGCTTTCACATGTTCGAAATCTGTAAGAAGTCGGGCTCACTGCTCTTGCAGATGATAAATTTGCGTGTCAACTGCCGCGAGACTGACCTTCAGGGACTCTCACAGTTTGGCCTTCTTCTCTATTGCTGAGGATGCTCTCTCTTCCTTGTCTACAGCATCGACCATCTCTTGCGCCCAGGTAGCCATGGTGTCAGAATAAACTAACTCAATGGCAGCCTCCATCTTACCCTGCTCTTCTTCGATCAAGGAAAAAAAAGTTATTTCACCGAACGTTCCGGAGTTCCGTCAGGCGAAGATCGAGCTCAGTCGTAGAAGCTTCCAAAATCTCGGCCATATGATCATGGCCTTGATAACTATAGATCTGTTGGATAAAAGGGAGCGCCATGCGCCTCACGGTCGTGAAGCTTCCACCTTCGTCCAACACAGCCGACACCCTCCATCGTAACATCTTTTAGACGGCCTCAACCATGAATCATACGTATCAATCTGCATCAGCCAGTACTTGAGGCATCATTGCAGAAGTTGTCGAAGTCGTTATAGGAGTCAAGGGAGCAACTCCTACAGAAGCTCCCACACCTAAGGCTGAGGGTGCAGTCGCCGCTTGGCTCATAGGAACCTCGGGTCTTATACCTTCAGGAAAGGAAACCGGAGTCTCGAAAATCATGACCCCTGAACTTCCCTGAGGGCCTGATATCTCCCCCCAGGTAGAAGGGAGAAAGGGTGCATCTTCCACCATAGGACTCCTGTCCTTATTTAAATGGGCATCAGGCAGCCCCACAACAGCCGGGTCCGCCATAACAATCTCGGCAGCAACATCGGTGGCAGATACGGGTCCTCCTGTCGTCGACGGAAGGTTTTCAACATCAGGCAAGAGAGCAGATCCTCCCGCCTCTTACTCACACAAGTCTGGAGTAGGACTCGGTAGTTAAGCCACTCCTCCCTCATCAATATCAACTCTCGGGACAGGAGTCAAACTTGGCACGTGAGTCATGTCACCCACCAGGGAAAGAACAGAGCTAGTCAATGGAACAACTTTGAAATTGGGTATCCAAAGCCTCCCTAAGAGAGGGTTGAACGACCGACTTCTCGGCACATTCCTCATTTCTTATTGCGGGAACGTCCCCAACAACATCTTCTTCAAGTGCATCATCAGGGGTTGACGAGTCCCATTCTTCCTCCTCATCAGGAGGGGCTTGTCTGACAACTTCTTTTGTGCCCCCCGTACTAGTTTTGGGGGACCCTACAGTAGATTGCTTTACTTTCCGTTAAGACTCTGTTCCACCTCTTCGAGGAGAGGGGTCAACATCCTCAGGTGCTGCTCCACCTGCAGTATCATCTCTACCGTAGCCCAAAGTACTGGGGACTTCCACGGTGATAACATCATCCAAAGTCTCCTCCATAGGAGATGGCACAATTGGAGGGACACTCATCAGGCGAGCTTGCCACCTCCTTCGGTTGACTCGGGCCTGGTTTCGATGACCGGGGTTTCTTCTTCTCCTACAAAAGAAGAGACATATAAGCAAAAGAGGAAGGAACTGAACCAGATCAATAACAAATACACATACCACTGCGGGAGCTGGTTCTGCAGGAGCTGCCAAAGGTCGCACCTGCGTAGCTAAAGACTTCTTGGGCCTCTTCGGGTCAGATGAATCTGCCTCCGTCGGGGCATGTCTCTTCGATGGTCTGGCCGAGGGGTCCTCTTGTGAGCTTCCTGTCGATGCCACAGAGGCAGTTCTATATGCTGCCACTTCAGAAGGATGATAAGCTCGAGCCATTGCCAGCATGCCTTTCGAAGCTTCGAGCTGCGTGCCGGCAATAAAACTAGTCTCCCGGTCAAATCCGACGGGAATATATTCATTACGCAGTAAAATTTTATGACAGAATATAATATATGCGGCTGGGGGTTGCGGACCGGCAGCATGAATCATACCCCAGTACACCTGGCATTGTAATACTGCCACCCTCGGGCACCATCCAGTAAACTTCCAATGAATCCCAGAGAGCTACTGTAATTCTTAAACATTAGTTGGTATAGCAGAATTGGCGTGCGAAGTGACTAGGCAAATATGGCTCAAGAAGCAGCAATTCTGATTCCGATACACAAGGTATGAAGGTCGGATACACTGCAACCAGTGGAACCCCCATGGCGCCAAAGAAATTGCATCTTTGCCGACATCTTCTAGCTTCCATCCGCCTCATAACCATCAAAGGTTGGGGCGACCTTGCTAATCTTCCATTCTTGGAGATATGACAGAACCCTCCTACAGATGGGTACCCCTGTATGCAACCACTTCCGTCGGAAGAAGCGACGAATAAAAGCGTTGCCTTCCTCATGCTCCTCGGTCGACCCAGGAGTCATTATGTTCGGGTGGTACAGAATTAGCCACCCCATCAAGTAATGGAAGGGCAGCTCCGCACGAGGGAAATTGCCCCTCTTGCTCTTCTCACCTATTATATCATCAGTGAATTCTCTTAAACCCCACTTCATGTTGCACACTATAGCAAGAAGCAGAGCCAGGGGGTAACCAAAGACCAGCTTCACAGTCGGCAAAATGAGATTCCTGGATAGCCTCTCCAAGGAACCGGACCCACCGGCAAATACATGGTCACGGAGCCACAATATCAGAAAGGATGCCAACACGCCCTCTTGAGACATCTTGTGAGCACAGTGCCAGAAGCAGCTATAGATGTGCTCGGATGGCTCCCGATCCTCATTTTCATGAGGGTTCTTCTCAATGAGCCTAGACATCTCAGCGAGTACCTCAGCATGGGGAAGCCCCTGAGGAGTCGTAAAACGGATCCTCGAACGATCCGCCAAGTCTTGCTTGAAGACATACTTCCTCCAAGCATTCATATGGGGCTGCGTCCCGTATTTTTTTCTGTGCTAGAGCAGGTAGTGATGGCTCACGACCTCCTTGAAGACCGCCATCATCTCAGGATTCTTCTCTTCCAAAACCAATAACTCCTCGTTCGAGGGAAAATACCCCATAGGGTTCAGATCCCCAAGGGAGCTTTGAAACCTCGTATATCTCGTGTAACGCCAGTCCTAACTCCCCCATAGGAGTGAAAAAAGTACCGGTGTGAGTATTGTACATCTCCAGAAGAGTGAGAAACATGTGCCTGTTCAGGTCTATGCCCGCTTGAGTAGCACAAACAACAGCAGTCAGACCAATGTTTCTGAGATCGATCCTAAACTTCGTCAGAATCCAAAGGGTTAACTAGTCCCACTTTTACGCATAGTGGCACCAACCCTTGACTTGAAACTCTCCCTTCGGGTATGATAGCTTAGCCGATGCCAGACGATTGACGAAGGTTGAAGCATTGAACGTAAAGTATCGGTGGGAATATTACTATAAATACCCCCGGAACGCAAAGTTCACCAATGATAAGAGGTCCCAGCTCGCGTAGCCATCAAGTTATCCCTCTGGTTCGAAGAGGTGTCAAGCCGTATGGTGCCAGCCACGGCTTCTCCTTGAGAGGGAGTGAGTTTCCACTCCATCCTTCTCTTCGAAGCAAGACTACGGAAGGCCGTCAAAGGCAATTGGATTTGGGGCCTCTTCTTTGTCCGCATAGATTTCCCTTATGCCCCTAAAAACTCAGCATCGTAGTATTTTTATTTGCTGGATTTGGGGACAGTGGAGTCCTCTGCGGTCGGGCGCAAAGCCACAGGAGAGCTTCGATCACTGTCTTGGACTGAAGAAGGAACTTCTTCGATAACTTGGTCGGGGGCAACAGTTTTGCGTGCCGATGTCCTGCGAGTTCTCTTTAGGTTGGCTCGCTTCTGTAACGGGCTGGCGCTCCCTTTAGAGAGCATTTCTTCGAAGGCTTGTTAGTCAAAACGAACCACAAGCATTTGCTACGTAGAGCCGAGCTTGGACGCATTAGATTGTGTCACCAGCTTCTCATCAGAGGAGAAGGACGTCCCCAGCAGAGTCGCCATCGTGTTTGCCATTAAATATCAAAGACAGGTATTACAGAAACACTGAAATTGATTGCAAACTCACTTGTACAAAGAATAGCCTAGAAAGAAATCTTTAGATACAATCTAAGTACAATTGTTTAGTTTTTGATTCTGGGGGGTGACGGTGGGGGCTCGGAAAAGTGTATCAACTCTGTCTTACACCTTGGACTATCCGACGTAGTCTTTAGCTCTTAATAAAATTGCCTTTCGAAGGTTGCCAGCCTTTTGCAGGGGTGTGGCACCATGCTATTTATAGTGATATGTATTTTGAGCCGCATAGATGGCATGTGGCCACGTGGCTAATCAGCATGTGAAGACCCGCTCTTTGGCTGCCAGCTGTCGATTTGTTAGGATTTTGTTGCAGCAAATCGGGGTGGTTGAGACTTGGTCAGCTTGCCACGTGTCCTATCGCAGGATAGGAATCATTTTGAGCTGCATGAGTCTCTCAGTTTTCGACCATGTTGGGCCGCATGAGACTCATGCGGCTTAAGTTGCAATCTTCCTTAGTCCGCATATAGCTTAAGGACTTTTAAGCCGGATAGATTCTGTATTTTGGGCCGCATAAAGCTCATACGGCTTGGGTTACAGTCCCTTGGCCGCATGAAGTTCAGAGACTTTGGGGCCGCATATGTTTGAGCTGCATAAGGTTCATGCGGCTTGGGTAACACTCCTTCTGGCCGCATGAAAGCGAATGAACCCTGCTTTTGATGACAAGACATTTTGTCTGCTCACGTCTCATGTCTTATCTTTTTGTCAGAGTGTCAGAGCTATTTTTTTGTCAGTTTTGACAGAACTTGTCAGCTTTATCAGTCGAACTGATCAACTTGGCCACATATCTTTCTTCTGCGGCTCGAATCAGTCTGGTTGTTGACGGGCCGTATAGGGTGTTGAATATGTCATGCGGCTCTCCTTTATGCGGACCTGTTTGGCCTAAAAGTACATATACGGCAAATTGTGATCCGCATGAACCCTATATTTTCCATGCTTCTACAAGACCCCCTTCAAAGTTTTCAAATTGCAAATTTAGAATACTTTGAATAAGAAGCATGGAGATATGTCAAGCCGCAGGGAGTCTTCAAGTTGCAGAGATTTTTTGAGCCGCAGAGAGACCCCATCCAGCCTGCCAGCTGTCACTGCTGCATTTAATTTTCTTGATTCGATTGTGGATCTCTTTTCTAGATAAAGTCGACGGTTACTAAGGATAAAGTCCCCAAACGTCGTCATTATCTTTAATGATCTCGAGAATCGAAGAGGTACTCTTCAAGATAAAGCCGACGGTTACTAGGGATAAAGTCCCCAAACATCGTCATTATCTTTAATGATCTCGAGAATCGAAGAGACACTTTTCAGAAACTCTATAAATAGGGATCATTCGGAGAGAGATTTTTCTCTTTCAACTTCTACTCCTTCGTCTTCATCTTTCTGTCTCAATTTAGCCATGACTCCAAAACCTTCCAAGTCGACTTGTGTTACGGCCAAAGGGGAGGGGGTTACCTCTCCGTCGAGAGCGGCAGACTTTCCTTCCATTCATCCCGACGTGCAACTCCCTATCAAGGGTAAGGACGGTGGAAAGATGACGACTGAAATTTTGAATGGCGATATCGCCTATTTTATGTGCGGGCCTGTCATATATCGTCTCTGTACTTTAAGCCTGGTCGATGCATGCCCTATCTCATTTGGACCGCATGTGTTCTGTAAAATAGGACCGCATGGACTGGGCTGCATAAGCGCTGCTTATTCGAACCTGAATTGCATAAGTGTCCAAGGACTGATCCGTATGAATACTGCATAACTGAGCCGCATAATTGCCTCATGACTGAGCGGCATGAGCACTTTATGACTGGGCCGCATGAATACTGCATAACTAGGCCGCATAATTGCCTCATGACTGAGCCGCATGAGCACTTTATGACTGGGCCGCATAAACCGCATAGGTGCCTCATGACTGAGCTGCATGAGTACTTTATGACTGAGCCGCATGAGTATTTCATGACTGAGCCGCATAAGGGCCTCATGATTGAGCCGCATGAGTGCTTCATGACTGAGCCACATAAGTGTCTCATAAGTTCCTAATGACTGAGCCGTATGAACACTTCATGACTGAGCCGCATGAGTTCTGTTTGGCTAGGCCGCATAGCTGAAAAAACAGAGTCCTTTGTTTTCTATTCGATGCTAAGCCCTTTTTCCATATTTTGTAGGTATCTGGCTAGCAAACTTCTCCAGTACCGGTGTCGGCGATAGAGTAAAATACACCATTCTGACACATACCTCAGACAGCTCAAAACTCCTCATGCTTTGGAAGAGTTTTCCCTGCGCCATTTTGGCATACACATCAGACAACTCAGAACTCTTTATGCTTCGGAAGAGTTTTCCCATGTGGTAGGAAGAACCTTTATACCTCGAAGAGTTGGACGGTGGTCAGACGTCATCATGAATGTCCTGTCTTCAAGGCTCTCCAAGTAGGTGAAACCACCATCAGGGATGCTGTTTTGAAGGTATGGTCTTTCGGAGGAGCGAGGCTAAGGTATCCGCAAACGGAGGGAAGAACAGCATGTTATATTTGCCCTCCTCCGGGCACCTCCTTGGAGATTCAACAGCCTTGTTTGCTTCTCAGTAGTAAAACATGACTTCTTTCGAGGGCCACGAAACTACTTTGTTGTGAAGGCAAAGTGCTGTCAAACTGACAAAACTATGTATTGCTAGATTTTTTCCTTTGTTTTGCTGTTGATGTAGTCCTATGAATGTAACTGAATTTGAATAAACAGAATACGTTCACTCCATTCTTTATTTGTGGTATTTTGTGGTGCTTGTACTAGAGGGCCTAATACAGCATTTGTGTTTGATAAAGGACATCCCACTGGAGGATTTTTTGTGGACCTATTGCCCTTTTGTGCATCTGGAAATACGAGCAAATAGATTTGAATGATATTTTGTGGACCTTTTTTTAGCACACTGATGGTGCGAGTAATAGATTATGACAACTTTTATGGACTTATTACCCTTTTTGTGTACTGCGATGCGAGTACTGATAATAAGTAGAGAGAAAACTAACATATTTACTCAGAGGTAATAAGGACGTGGTAAATATGGGTCTAAAGTAGAGCCTCACTACTCAGAGTTAATGAGGACGTGGTAGGAGTGGGCCTAATGGGGATACACAGAACAACTCATAGGTGCTATCAACGTAGAAGTTCTATGTATTGGGTGGTTTGTTTGTGATGGACGGAAAAATAACTCAGAGGTAATATGGACGTGGTTATTTTTTCCGGGGGCATTTTGTGGACCTATTACCCTTTTTGTGCACTGGTGGTGTGAGTAATAGATTTTGAGGCAAACTTTGGTAGAAAAAAGCATTTAGTATGGAAGTTCAGAGGTATGACCAGAAGATGAGATATGAATCCACTCGGAGCAGTCAGAGAGTAAGTTCAATGGTACCTGAGGGTACTTAACTCAACAATCTAGGAGATTTGAGGTCAGAGTGTAAGTTTAGCGATACCAGAGGGTACATAACTCACAATCTGAGAGATAGTTGGAAGATGTCGTTTAGACATAATATTTCTTGAGGAACTTGCCGTTGATGGGTATCATGAGCAAGTCACCATTTTGTTTTGCGAAACGGTATGCGCCATTGGAGAATACGGACTCAATGATGAACGGACCCTCCTATTTAGGCTAGAATTTACCGGGGGTCTTGTGAGTCATGACCATTGGTCTGCGAATGGCCAAGATGAGATTGCCGATTTGAAATCTTCTCTGTTTGACTTTCTTGTCGAAAGTTCGAGAGATACGCGCTTGGTAAAGCTCTATGCTTTGTTGAGCTTGTAAACTGTCACGACCCGCACCCACTGTGAGGGTACGAGAACGTAACAACGCCCAGCCTACGCCGAAGTGTCGGCGGTAGAATGCTGTCCTAGGTCACAATATCTAACAATATATCTAAACAGTTTATACTCTCCGAATGGGGGTGACATAGAAGTAATAACTCAATCACAACTAAGGAAGAGATAGCACGATATGAAATAGAAATCAAGGAAATAAAGATGAAAAGTAGTCTAAGATAATCCCAGAAATATCCAGAAGTACATGGTCTCAGATACAGAATGAAAGATATATACAACTCTGAACTCCAAATAAAGTCTAGCTAAACATGTCCCATGACTACATAAAAGATAGATATCCTAACTAATCTAATCTAGGCAATCGGGGTGATATCCTCAGCTAGAGCTGGGTCCTCCTGAGGGTCCAGCTCGCAGGTGTCATCTAAGGCTGCCCCGTAGTAAGTGTCTAGGCAAGCCTCCTCCTCGTCCTCTGTAATATTTTCAACAGGTCCAGTCAGGATAGGAGCGAGTACAGTACATCTCAACAGTTCATAGCAGGTTAGAAGATATAATCATGCAGTAAAGTAAGATTCAAGTACTGAAAGAAGTGCAGTATGTAAACAGAGAGAGAAAGCTGTAATAGAAATATCTACTATAAATAGAGAACTATCATGTGACTAGTGAGTCAGAGTACAATATAGACATGTAAATGGCATAGGAGATTCTGATAAGACACTATGGAAGAGATTCTGATAAGATACTACTTGGGTATTATTCACATGTCCAATTCTACTCCCCCGTACCCCAATCAATACACAAGGATCCAGCCAGGTTATGTTATGATTCCATGCAAGGTCCCCGAAGGGTGATACATGGATGCCCATAAATGGGTGATTCTAGGAGATTCTAGGATACCCAGTGAATGGGATAAGAGATTCTAGGAGACTCTGCGATCATAAGAGTATATGTCGCAAGTGATCAAAGAACCAGTGAAGCATAGTGATACGCCATGTAAGTAAAACGCACAGAACATGAAGTACCCGATGCTCCCTAAGGATAACATCTCAAGAAGGGATCCATATAGTACCAATCCGTGTGACCATCGTGACAGTACAAGTAAAGTAATCTACTGCAGAAATAATTCTAAGCAGGATATGAAATGATCAGAGAATGTACTCGCCTGTATCTGAGTGTCCAATATGAAATGTACTGTCCAAGGAGTTGTGTCTGGCTCCTAATCAGAACAGCACAAGTCACAACAAGTCTAAAATGACAAAATGAAGTCCTACTATGCATTCTACATGAATCTAGGTCAATTTAGACCAAAGTCAACTCTTGGTCAACTCTGGTCAACCCTAAAGTCAAATCTAGTCAAATAGTCTAATCTAGGTCTAACCAAACTATTCTAGGTTATACTATGACTAACTAGGCAACACCATGCCAAGCCATGCCTATACACATAACCAATAGGCTTGACTATGACTAGTAGTCTATCAGGAACATCTATCCTATAGTCACTATTCAAACCCACCCATATGTCATAACAAATCACTAATATCCCATATTTATATTTACAATCATATTCACAATGTATCATGTATATATATATATATACATTACATTCACTTCATACATTCCTATATATAACTAACATATATAGGTAAAATACTATGATATATTATATAGATTACAAGTGTATATAACAATGCACATATTATATATCTATAGGGAATGAGAGGACACATGAGAACAGATGTGAGTGTGTGGGCTAACATAAGAGTGTGTGACAAGGAAATCAGTGAACTAGAGAACCCCCAACAGTCCCAATATAAACCCAGATCAATACACACTGTTGATCCCAAAACCAGTTAACAGTTCATCAATAAAATAGGAAACTGGAATCAACATTCTAAACCAAGTTAATACAACATAGGTAAACAATGAAAGTGAATCATTTAAGTGGCAGTCCAAAACAGGAAAACTGGAACTCAGGTTTCAATCAACGCTCAAGGAAAAGGAATTCAAATTAGGCACACACAATGCAAAAACTGGAAATGTAAATCAGTTAACAAATCAATCTAATGGTTTAAAACTAATCTCAGTTTTATACAAATTTCAGTTTTAAGGAGAAGGAAATAATACTATCTAAACATGTTATTTCCAAACAAAACCAATTCACTTAACACATCACAGTTGAACCAACTCAACAACTAAAATCCCATTTCAGATTTTAGTCTTAAAAGCAAATTCAGGTTTAAGGGATATCAACAACAGTGACATATTGAATTTAAACTCAAAATAGCAGTCCAAAAACCCATCAATCTCAGTTTTTTGAAGAATACTCAACAGTGTAAAAACAGTCCAATGAATTTCCAGGTTTGAACTCAATACCTCATCAATTCAAACCAATTTTCAACCACCACAAGATAACTTGTAGGGGATAGATTAGAGCTTATAAAAACATGTATTTAGTATTGATTAATAGTTTAACTCATTAGACAAAACTCAACTTTGAAAACTGGAAAAGTTTAACAGGAATCAAGTATTAGTTAATATAGGTTAATGAGAATTCGAATAGGAAAATCAACTAAATCAGGAATCTATTGGTTGGTAAATGAAACAACCCTTGTGCACAAACCCCCACACTCCATTTCGTGTCACCCAAAGCCTGACTTGGCGTGTCCAATACACAGAACTCAAAACACATACACAGTGCACTGTCAGTGTACTGTCTCATGTACACGTGCACTTGTGTCGTGTGCACGACACAAGACACGAGGGAGTCTCGTGGTCATCCACATAGGTAGCCCACCTATAGGGATACCTCATAGGCCCATTGTCCAGTGTCCACAACGTGTCAGTGTCGGACACGAGGCCCGTATCAGTGGCAAGAAAACAACAATGCACAGTGCAGTGTGAAATCGTGCGGGTGGGATATCTCCCAATCCGCTCGATAAGATGAGCTGAAAATTAGTCTGTGTCATGTCAGTCACGTGTCCTAAGTGTCACCAAAATTTTATCCCAAATAGTGTCGTGTTGTGTCCGCTACAGACCCCGATAGGCAGGGGATC
>JANAVB010004370.1:0-101696 GCA_029216955.1 Iris pallida | reverse complement strand
GATATATATATATATATATATATATATATATATATATATATATATATATTATATAATATGTTAATATATATATATAAGGGTATTATAATATAATGGGATATATATATATATATATAATATATATATATATATATATATATATATATATATATATATATAATATGTGAGTACTATATATATATATATATATATATATATATATATATAAAATATATATATATATATATATATATATATATATATATATATATATAAATATATATATATAAAAATATATATATATATATATGGTACTATATAGTTGAATATGTGTATATATATATATTGATATGGTTAGGTATAGTTGGATATATATGGTATATATATATATATATATATATATATATATATATATATATATATATATATATATATATATATATATATATATATATATATATATATATGTGTGTGTGTGATATGGCCTTGGTATTATATATATATAGTTGACTATATAAATTAGATATGTACATATATGTATATAGACTTGATATCTTGGACTATGGCCTATGTGTATATAGATGTATGTCTTGGTGCCATAGGAATACTAGCCTATGGTTAGTAGCAAGTTAGAATTGACCACTAGGTCTAGAAGACCTAGTTTGACTAGATAGTTGACCATTGTTGACCAAAGTCACTATAGGTCAACCTTGACCTAGAATTGACTTAGATGGACTTAGAAGGACTAGTTGACTAAAGTTTGACTAAACCCTAGACTATTGACTAGTTGGTTTAGGTTTAACCTATATGAGTATTTTGTGACTAGGATTTATGTAGATAGTCCTAAGTAGATTAAGATATGTATGGGGTTAAGTGAGAAACTTAGAGTTGAGTCATGACTTGAGTTGGAGTATGGGATTAGCTTGATTATAGGATTAAGGTTGGTATTATATATATGTATTTATGTGTGATATACTTTGTATAGATAATTGGTTATACCTTAACATTGTGATATAGTATCTTAGGTATCCTAAGACATGTTAGCCTACGATTGGTTTGAGATAGCCTTATAGAGTTGACCCTTGACCTAATTACTTTATTGACTAGTCTATGATTAACCAAAATCTTAGTTAGTCTAAGATTGACCTAGACTTTGACCTAGCTTGACCATGTTGACTAGTATTGACTATTCTGACCACTATTGACTAAACCCTAGATAACTTGACTAGTTTGGCTAGAATGTTTGACCAAGAGTTGACTTTAACCTAGATTAGACTTGTTTAACCTTGTTTGATCTTGTATGACTTAGTTTAACTTCTTGTGACCTAGTATGACTTGATTTGACTTAGTTTGACTGTAGCGTTGACCTAGTTTGACTTTGACCTAGATTGGCTTAGAAATCATGTAGATTGTATTGTATCTTACATTTACCTTCATTTTAGACATGTCATAACTATATTACTCTATTTTAGGACATTGTGACCCTGGTACAGACATCTGATATTACACTACTCTTTTCAGAGTATCAGGCGAGTACATTCTCTGATAGTTCTCTCATTTATTTGTCGATTACTGTATTTCAGTTCTAGTTAGTTCTATGTGATTCTCTGTATCGACACGTATGGATATTTCTGGATTCATGTATCGACACATACCTTACTTGCTGGCCTCTATTACTGGAGTCATTGGTATCATTCCGGAATCATTTCTGGAATCATCATGTATTGGCCAGACTCATCTCGATTCTTTTGTCGATTTTGGATTCACTTGCTAGGCGGGGAAATATTGAGTAAGACATGTAGACATACCCCAAATCCGGAATCTTCCACTGGAATCTATCGGAAGCATAGCCATCTCTTGCCCGATCAGTGAGAGATGTGCCTGATACCTACAGCCGTTTACATGTCGACCTCGGTATTTTAAAACACACTGTTAGATCATAGTTGGACTCATCCTGGATTCATTGATCACTGTTAGACTCATCTTGTACTGGAAATCATCTGGTATCGGATTATATGGACTGGACTCACACTGGGATTACATTAGACTTATATCGTACTGTCTGGACTCGTACATATTATTCTAGTTCAGTTAGCTTTTATTACAGTCTTCATTGCCATGATTCTTCTCTTGTTTTAGTTACCTTTCTTTTCTTGTATCTTACTGCCTCTCTATGCCATCATTACCTGTATAAAACTGCCATGCTCATCAATAAAACTGTCTATAACTGCTTTATAGTTCTTTGTCATTTACTTGGGTTTTTCTAGATGAGTTGTACTCGTTCCCGTCCTGATTGGACCTGTTAAAAATATTACAGATGATAATCCTGAGGACACATGCCCTACTTACCATGGACCTGGCGAGGGATTAGCTACCTTTGGTTCCGACTCTCAGGAGTGATTCAGGAGATTAGCTAGTAGACTACTTTAGCTTTCATGTTTTGACTTGTTGTATTAAAGTTAAGATATTGAGTTTGTATTAAGTTTGTTTGAGACATTGTTGTATTATTTTAGTAGTTAGTTGTTGTTGTCTTTAATTTCTTAGGTATAACTTCTGTGTTTTCTTATCGTGTTTTAGACTGTGATTGAGTATATCCTATCCTTTACTTGTCCTCCATTCGGAGCTGATATCTGGACAAGTACTTTTTATACACTGCATGAGATTAGTTAGCAACCTAGGACAGCTTACTACCGCCGACACTGCGGCGTAGGCTGGACGTACCCACTTCTCGTGCCCCTATACAGGGTGCGGGTCGTGACAGAAAGGTTTCCGCGTTTCTTTCCCATCAATATATATATAACATGTCTCAGATCCAACCTTTTCTGGAATAGTAAAAAAAAGAAAAAAATATATATAAAACATGTCTCTTGTAAGTTTATGGTTCATTTTGGACAGAGCATAATTCACATTGTAGTGTAATTTTTATAAAATTTGCCTAAAATGAATGCCAAATAAAATCTAGATTTTTTAATACCATGTAAATTGCTAATATTGTACCAAACTCCATAACTATTGTGAGGACTGAGGGTTACTTATTCACATTCTAACATTACTGTATGATCAAGAAAGTCGCCTATATATGATTCAAAAGATAGACGGTTTTGATGGAAATTATCACATTCAGACCATAGTTTGCAGGATCCAACGTTGATAACGATTCGATACGGCCGATATCGATACAGTTTGGCAGGTTCGATCCAATACTGAAACAACATTGGGAGGTCACTTTTAAGTCACTTTGGAAAAGAAAGAAAAAACGAAAAAGATCAATCGACAAGGGTGTAAAAGCATAGTGTGGTTGTAAACATCCGTAAAAGAATTTTTTTGTTTTTTTTACCTATAGCATGTAAACCAATCTGTAAGGTGACTATTATTTGATTCAATTTTAAAACTACTAAAAATAATACATAAAATACTTAAAATTATGTTTAAACATATAAAATATATTTTATCTAAAATTTTAGCAATTGTTTAATTTTCGATACCAAAAAAATTTAATACTCCAATCCAAAACCACTTAGTAATGTCGATACTGTCGATCCTAATACTCCTATGTCGATATCGATCCCGGTACTGATACAACGAACCTTGATTCATGTTAGTTGGAGAAAGTTGGATAGGACAAATTACTTTGAGTAATGTTATTGATAAGAATGAGTTATTTAACCGGGGAGGCAAAGATGTCCAATAAACCAGTGAAGGCTCGACAGTGATGTCATGGTTCTCTCTCCTCCATGCATGCATGATATCATACCACAGCTGTCAAGAAGACGGTGCATAATTACTGATAGCAAAACTTGAGATGACTTGTGCGAAGAAAAAAATGGGCATCGCACGTCTATAGGTTAACTCTAGATCGATCGATAGCATTGAACTTTCTAGTTGCAAGACTTTCTGGAGGAAGAGCTTGATCACTAAACAAATCCAGAATTATTGCCAAAGTTAGCTCATTCCTTCCTTTGAGGCTAGGGAGGAAGAAGCGCTAGTTAGCTCGACTTTCGCCAATCGACCAAATCGAAGAGCCACAAGCTTAGGAATGAAGAATATCAAAAGTAAGGAGAATGAACACAAAACAAAAAACAATGGGAGGATTTATGAAATGCCCAAAAACTAAAAAAGTTTTATGTAAAACCCACCGCTAAAAAAACTTTCATGGCGTGCCCAGAATTAGAAAAACTTATCCAAAACGGGTTCCAAATGACCATTTTGCCCTTCCTTTTAATTTATTGAAAACACCCACGAAACTGCTCTTAAAAAAAACGTTTCGATACTTCATCTTCTTCCATACGCTGCTCACTTTCGAATCTAGGTTTTCTCCTCAAAAATCTTCAAAAACTCGTCGGAAAATTTCGGAAAGACCGGGACAAACGGCAAAAGTGCTAAAACGGAGGTCCAAACATCATTTTTTTGCGATTCTAAAATTTCGGAAGGCCGTCTAACGGTGAGGCAGTTACTTTCAGTCTCCTCGACGATACGCTCATTTTGCGACAAACGGGACCTCGTTTCGACCTCCCAGTCAAAAGTTATGGCTCTCCAAAGTTTCAGCTGACCATAAAATGCAGGAGAATGGTCATTCTCCGTGTTAGAACACGAAAAATGTTAATTTCGCATGAGGGTGGTCATTCTCCGTGTTAGTAACACGGAGAATGTCATTCTCCGTCTTAATTTACACGGAGAATGACATTCTCCGTGTTACTAACACGGAGAATGGCATTCTCCGTCTTAATTTACACGGAGAATGACCATTCTCCGTGCTAAATTACACGGAGAATGACTATTCTCCGTCTTAATTTACACGGAGAATGCCATTCTCCGTATAGTTTATCACGGAGAATGGTCATTCCAGTGTTAAAACACAGGAGAATGACCATTCTCCGTGTTTGAAACACGGAGAATGCCATTCTCCGTGTTAAATAAAACGGAGAATGTTATTCTCCGTGTTAAATAAAACGGAGAATAGCATTCTCCGTGTAATTTAGCACGGAGAATGGTTATTTCAGTGTTAAAACGCAGGAGAATGGCATTCTCCGTTTTAAATAAAACGGAGAATGACGTTCTCCGTGTTAAATAAAACGGAGAATGGTCATTTTCCGTGTTAAATAAAATGGAGAATGGTCATTCTCCGTGTAATTTAGCACGGAGAATGGTCATTTCAGTGTTAAAACGCAGGAGAATGGCCATTCTCCGTGTTAGAAACACGGAGAATGTCATTCTCCGTTTTAAATAAAAGAAGAATGGCATTTTTCGTGTTAATTTACACGAAGAATGGTCATTCTCCGTGTTAAATAAAACGGAGAATGGTCATTCTCCGTGTAATTTAGCACGGAGAATGGTCATTTCAGTGTTAAAACGCAGGAGAATGTCATTCTCCGTTTTAAATAAAACGGAGAATGGCATTCTCCGTGTTAATCTACACGGAGAATGGTCATTTCCAGTGTTAAAACATAGGAGAATGGCCATTCTCCGTGTAATTTAGTTTTTTCAGGAATAAAGAGTTTCGTTCTTCTTTCAAAACGATGATAATTCTTATGGAAAAGAAGAAGAAAGATCTTCTCTCCACAATTGACGTCGATGAAGATGATGGTGATGATGATGATGAGCGATGATCTGAGTTCGACCGAAGAAAAGCACACCGAACTACGAACGATCTTTGCGATCTCTGCTGAAGATGAGAGCAATGGAATTCAGATTTTTCGTGAAGAAGAAAAAGACGAAAATCGCAATCCAGATCTGAGTTTTTTTGAATTCAAATACATATAGATGACCAATTCGCGCGGAGGGGTAGTTTCGGTATTATAAAAATAGCAGTTTCCAGCGGGTGGCATCTAAAAGGGAATCTTGGAATATTTAACGTGAAAATACTTAATTCTGGGCATTTCATAAAACTCATCCAGCGGGTGGGCATTTCATAAAAGTCCATCCCGAAATTGGGTTTCTCAGCAATTTCCAGAAAAAAAACAATTATGCTATTTGGCTCCCAAAATATTTGGGTGATGCCATCTCCCATTATGTGACATCTGACATGGCAGATGACATAACAGCTGACATGACAAATTTTAACCCAAAAAATTAATTACCTAATTTTTTTAATATTAATATTAATGTTAATGTTAATATTAATTTTAATTTTAATATCAATATTAATGTTAAGGTTAAGGTTAATCTTAATGGTAATTATCATGTTAATTTATTAATTTACTATTAATTTTAATTTTGATATTAATTTTATTGTTAAATTTTGCTATGTCGGCAACCATGTCATCTGCTACATAATGGAAGATGATATCACCCAAATTTTTTGGGAGCCAAATAGCATTTTGGAACAAGAAAACTAACTAGTTTAGAAGAGTTGATTGAAGAATTCGAACTTAGCGGGCTACAGTGGCAGAAGCAAAAAATTCGAACTGGATGCGTGAGATGTGGGCTGACTCATATGGAATAAGCTCCGATACCAAGTCTCACGACTGGACAATATCTACGGTTAATAGAATAGTACGCTCGACATAGATTGCTCGCTGCTTGATCAAGTATTCAAGTGTTGTTCGGTGATTGACACGTTGTCTTAGAAAAGTAACTCTTAAGGACCTGTGAGCATGCTGCAGTTACAATGTCATCGTCCAGACAGCAGGGCTACTCCCTTGGAGAACACAAGTAGGCAGAAGGAAACTCTCGCTCATGTGCGACTGTGGTCGACCAGCAGGCCAGACTTGAAATGACCTCGACAGCACATTCGGTCCGATCGAACCATCGACCGCTACTGGCCACATTCTTTGCTACGTTGCAAGTATCGATTTCATGGTCTTGCTATGGACATCGTGGACGAACTTAACACTTGCCAAATTGCCGCCGCGATTCCGGAATCGTCCCCCTCTCTTAACATCGTGTACTTTTCCACTCAGAAAACCATTCTTCACGTCGTACTGCTATTTTTTACTTAGAAGTTAGCATCAATGTTTTAAAAATCGGACCGATAATCGAACCGAAATTTTTTGATATAGATCGGACCGGAGTTCAACCGAGGTTCAACCGGGGTTCAATCGAAGTTCAATAAATTTGGTTTGGTTTGGTTCAAATAGGTAAAATATTCATATTTACTTCTTGGTTTAGTTTGGTTTGGTTGTAAGTATGTTAGTTTGGTTTAATTTTACAACTATAAGACCGATTAAAACCAAATCAATAATCAAATAGTCCAAATTTCACATGATAATTTATTTTGATTTAAAAAAACCAAAATTGGCCGGTTCAATTGTGAACCGGTTCGGCCGGTTGAACCCGATTTTGACAAAAAATCGATGGTTCTTTAAAAGACCCGATTTTAGTCGAACCGGACCGATTTTTTGGCTTAAACCGGTTGGACCCGGTCCAACCGCAAGTCCGGTCCAGTTTTTACAACTTTGGTTAGCATTACGCTTATTCGGTTTAAATTCGAAATCGAAATTCTAAAAATCTAAAATCGAAAGTGAACCAAATAATCATAGTAAATGTAATCAGAGCATGTATAAAAGTCATATAAATTATAAGGGCACATCATTTATTACTCAGGGCTAGTCCAAATTTTGTTTGGTTTATTTACATGTTTGCCACTTGAAAAATTACTCGGTAGTAGTCTAAATGTTGGTATATGGTCTCGTTTGGTTACCGGAATTTGAGCTTGGGAAAGGAAAGTGATTCTTTTCCTATGTTTGGGAGCCAAAGGAAAGTTGTTGGAAAGGGAAAATGATTCCCAAGAGGTAGAAAAACAGGGGGGAAAGTGGTTCCTCCCATTTATCTAAGGAATCACTTTCCCTCCAACTTTTCCGCATTTATTACAAAAAGTTTTGACCAAATATCCATGTTCATAATATTATTTACCATTTTTATCCATAATATCTTTTAGACAAAAATATTTCTAAGTAATAATTATTTTTATTAGCACGAGGGTATTTTTGAAAAATTGACTTGATTTTGTTTCATTTTCTTACAAACACCAAACACTATAATGGAAATTAAAGATATATTCCGGCTATAATCCCGATCTTTCCAAACACCGGAAAGGAAAGTTTATAGGAATTATAATTTCCTAAAGGAAAGGAAATACCAAGGAATCAGTTTCCTTTCCTTTCCATTCCGCGAACCAAACGAGGCCTATAAGTCACTTTTTTTTGTCTTCTTCCTCACTTCTCTTTTTCCAAACCCTAAGAAATTTCTAACTCTCTCTGTTCTAAATCTTTCTCAATCCATATTGATGCCTAAATTTCATCTTCTAATACCTAAAATGTGATTTAGTATTCATTCTAGACGAATTTGTGAAATTTTGAACCAATTTTAGGTTTGCGAACTTCAAGAATTCATCCACAGTCGCGACGGGGACGATAATGGACTGTCAAAAATGTTGACAGTCCTACCAATTGGAAGGACTGTAAAAAATTTGACAGTCCTACATAAAACATTGAACATCATATTTTCTTTAGCATTGTCGAAATTTTTGACAGTCCTTCCAATTAGTAGGACTGTCAAAAAAATTGACAATCCTGCATAAACATTGAACAACATATTTTTTTACGACTGTAAATTTTTTTGACAGTCCTACCAATCGTAAGGATTGTTAAAAGATTTGACAGTCCTAAAAGAAATTATTTGATAACAATAGAAGCAGAAGTCACATAATTAGAAGAATTTTATTTTTTTATATAATCATAATATTACATTTATAAGTAATTTTAAATCTATTTTATAGATAAATAAATTATCTATTCGGTTTTTAAAAAACTCAAAATTTTAAATCTAGCTTAGAGATAAGTCTCTCAATTTTGTTCATTTCAAAATAAACCTTCATATATACCAGGGCCGGCCCTGAGGTGATGGGGCCCAAGGCGAAACTTCTAAAATTGGCCCCATACTTAATGTAAAAAATAGAGTACAAATAAAACAAAATTTTGTTGTATTCAAGATTTGAACCAAGGACCTTTTAAACATAAGTCTAGTGTTATAACCACTACACCACAATATTTTTTGTTAAAAAAGGCACATGATACATACTAGTTCTATTGTAGATACTTCCATGTTGGTGCCCCCCTTTCGTCGGGGGGCCCTGGGCCGTCGCCCGGCCTGCCCTGGGCCAGGGCCGCCCCTGATATATACGGTCTATAAATCTATTTTAGAGATAAGTCTCTCAATTTTAAAACTATTTTAGAAATAAATCTCACAACATCACATTAGATTGACACTAACACAAATAAAAATCTAGTAACATAATCACATAAATAGAAATATACAGGACTGTAGAAAATTTCTACAGTCCTGTAGTTTGTCAGGACTGTAGTTTTTACAGTCCTAAGTCTTTCCAGACGCGACTGTGTCAGAATTTCTTACTAAGAAATTTATGGGTACGAAATTTCAAATTTCGTCGCAGATTTTCAAATCTATCCCAACACATTTCTCCAAACTTCATCAAATCACGCCCATGACATCAAAATTTCTGGAACGATCATTATGTTTTTTGTTTTTTGTTTTATTTTTGGTGGTGTCAGTGCTAAGAAATGATCTATTGAAGTTTCGGCAGTGGACCGAGCTCGTCGACAGGGGGAGGAGGAGGATGAGGAAAAGAACTTCAGATCTTGAAAAGAATGATTTTGGTAAAGATGGAGGTGGTGGAAAAAAATGAGTTTATGTTTGAGAAGAGATAAAATTAGAAATGAATAGGTTTGAGAGGGTAGGTAGGTATGGAAAGAGGGGGGGGGGGGGGGGGGGGGGGGGGGGGGGGGGGTGGGCAACCCCTAGTCCTGAGGAAAAAATGGTGTGCCCTTATAATTTGTCTTAAAATTCTACGGGGTGTCAGTGGAGTTGGCATCCCACCCCTCTTTTCTAGAGGATGTCAACTCTCTTGGCACTCTACTCCCCTCTTAATGTGGGGCACCATTAGAGTTGGCGTTTGACCCATTCTTTTCTCTGGACGCCAACTCGAGTGACTACTTACCATACCCTGACTTCATAACTGTAAATGTAAAGAATATCAAAAGCTCATTAAGAACTCCCAAATTTTTCATATGCTTACTTATAATGCTTCAAAGCTGTTGCTTTTTTGTTTTTTTGTTTTTTTTTTTGATAGAAGTCCCAACTCCGATGGCCTACTTGAATTGAGGGATAAAAGAGAGAAGTGAGAGAGGAAAAAAAAAAAAAAATCACGCTTACACGAAACTCAGGTTTGGAAAGAAGAAAATAGAAGGTTAAGTAGGTATTTGTTTAGCTATTTTTTGTCCATTTTTAAACTCCCATATTAGGGGGTTGAGAGATTTTAAAAAAAAAAACAGAAATACATACTTGTTTTATAAAATATTATAACTTTTCTTTTCGCCTTTTTGCTTTCAACCTGGATAGCTTAGCACATAGGTAAGAAACTTATAATTCTCACGTTACTTAATTTTATTGTAATTGGATTATAATTGTTTTCTTTATAAATGTATCAAATTTTAAGTTATTATTTTTTGTGAAAATATTTTGAAAAATTTTATTTAAAAATTCAATCAAATTAATCTTTTTTTTTTGTCGTAACAGGCTATAGGCGGCCACCCCTCTCGCAAAGCGAGTTGATACCTCTCATCATGTCCCGTTTACTGCCTAAAGGATATAATCTAATTGTATGCCATTATAATAAGGATATTTTTATAAATATTCATTTTTATTAATCTGTTTTCCACTCAAAACCGTCAATCCAAACAAAAGTTATTAAGCACACTCCACTTAACTCTTCCTCCAATCCAAACAAGGTTATATGTATTTAGACTCTTCTCCCCCTCAACCCCACTTAACTTTGGTTTTTTTTTTCCCCTCAATCCAAGCATACCTTGAATTTACTTGGTTTGTTTTCCTCCACAATTTTCTTTATATAATTTCCAACCTAAAAATCATCATTTTTACTCGAACCTAACTGTGCCTCGTATTCCTGTTTGACAACTAATTTTGTACTCTGCGAAACATAGTAGACATGCATTCCGTGTAGCAAAAATTAACAACTCGTAGGCCACACTCTGGAAGCACATCAAATGAACCCAGCAAAACTGACCATTCTATACCAGCATCAATAATACCATTTTGGTCTCAACTCCTCTTCTTCCTCTGTCAAGTCTTGATACTGGTACCACTCTGCACCTGCTTTACCAACAGGCAATGGAGGCCGAACAAAAATCTCAACTGGCTTAGGAACATGTACAGCAAACTGCAGTTCCCCAGCCGGTTCTGATTCATTTTGATTATCAGTCTCCAGACCAAATGTTTCAACAGCGATCCACCCCAGCCCGGATATTGCAATGTCACAAGCTGGCCTGTCCCAAAAAAAAAAAAAAAAGATAGAAACCTCCTTAGGAAATGTTACTTCTTCTCATATATATACTTGAACAATTCCACAATTTGTTTGCATTATATTTGATATATTTATCTATATAAGATAATGGTGTCAAGTATACGTTCATATCTGACGTAAATCAACATATTGATTTAATTAAATATCAGGAAAATGCGAAAGCAAGATCCTAGGAACAAAAATAAATACCTTTTCCGATCTTCAAATTTTATCTGCAAATGACGTATTACTTGAAGCCCTGTCCAGCTTTCCCTTTGTTTGCCAGTTGGAGGTGTTAAAGTAACCCCAACTTCTCTCTATATGTCAAAAGACAAGTGGAACCACAATAGTTTCAGAACAAGAGAGGACAGTAAATCTTGTGAGAATATTATTGTAAACAGAATTGAGAAACAATGCTGATCAAGAAGAGTGTGATGACTTGAGTAGCCAGGGAAAAACTGGTAGTGCTTTCGGTGGCAAGGACAACCAAAAAGCAGTTTTTGTGGTTTAACTGATCAAACCAAATGCCACCAGAGAAAATACAACCATAAATGGATAACTAGTTGGTACTCCGCACTCCGTTCTCATTGAATCTAGTTATGCAAGTCGAGTACTTGTAACCAAATAACATATTAAGGCATAGAAAAGGTGTATCACTAATATGAAAGAAAACTAAAGCTTAGGTACCCAGAGATCTAAAGTTGCATACCTGATAAAACTCATCTGCTTCAACATCCCGAACCATATGAATTTTCACCTTCCGGGGTCCATAAAATGTCAAACATGTAGTTGGAAGAACCTGAAAATCATGCATGATTAGCTGCAAATAAGAAGTATCATGGAGCAGTCATTAAACTCGTAAACGTATAGATAATTTTAAAACCTTGAGGACATCAATCCGTACAAGACCTCCCCAGAATATTGAACTTCCATTCAAGCCAACACCACTTATATCATTCTTTACATTCTTAGAAACCTGAAATTTATCAAATATTCTGAGAAAGCCAATCAAAACAAACAGTTCTTTATGGTGACATAAAGAAACAAAAAGACGAGAGATCAACTTACGGGGAATGAAACCCCCCTAAGACGACTTTGAGGTGCAAGGGCAGGCAGGTCTTCAGAATGAACAACTGCTGCCTGCCTATGGTGAAGATGAACTCCTGGGGTGTCAAACAATCTCTGTAATATGTATATTAGCACCACTCAAAACCATGATCCAGAACATAATATCTTATGCCATTGTTGTTAAATCATATTGCAAAAAAAAAAATGTACACATTGCAAAAATAAAAAAGCAAATACAGCAATTAGAGAATAGCACGTGAAAGAGATAACTATCATATGCGTAAAAACAAAGAACAGACACCATGTGCAAAAACGACAACCTAATAATTAATTCAAAAACTATTTGCAGCTTGACATCTTCATAGTAATTAGCTGTCCTCATGAGTCTTTTTAGATGGAAGTCATGTTAGACAGACTCATAAAATTATGCGAGGCAGCACGAAGAAAGGAAAACTATCAGCTTACCTATCACACAGTAATCAAGAGGTCGCATCAGCTAAAAAAGGGGACAAAAGAATGTCCATATATGGTCAAATGATAAAGAAAAGCAATAAGCCAAAAGTATTAAGTTACAGCTCTTCCTCTCGTAACAGATACTTTCATGGAAAATCATTTATAGGCTAATTTGCACTTAGATACCCTAAAGTGTGCAGTTTTTGCACTTAAATACCATGTACTATTTTATAGGCACTTAATAACCTAAACTTTTCTTTTGTACTTAAATACACTAAACTACCATAATTTTGCAGCTAGAGACTAATTATAAGTGTCAAAGACAAAGTTACCCCTCTATACAAATCCTAAATTTTCATCTCCTCTAAGGGGAAAAAAAAATCCTAATTTCCCAACCCTAACCTACCTTTTTTTTTCTTGTTTAATGTTTGGGCTAAGTACCCTAACCTATTCTAGTTCCAAGTATTCTTCTAATTGCAAAACCATAATTCCCTAACCCTACCCTAATTCAAAACCCTAACCTTACCCTAATTTCTTCTTCCTTGAATAAACCCTAACCCTAACTATGTCCCCCATTACTGCACCACCCGGCCCCATCTTGATTTCTCTCAGTTACCGTCGAGCCACAAGAAGCAGTTGACAAGGCCATAGGCAATTGTGGCTGCCCCTGATGTGGCATGTGAGGGACAACCGCGACTGCCTATGGCCTCATTGGCAGTTGTCGTGGCTTGTTGGCTAAGAGAGAGCAGGATGGGGTGGGAGTGAAGAGGGATAGTTAGGGTTAGGGTTTAACTAAAGGAAGAAGACGAAGAAAAAAAAAGAGAGATTATTTCATTTTATTTTATTTTTTAACATTTAGGGGCAACAGTCCAAGATAGTAATGTGCAAGTCACATGACTGTTAAGTCGAACGGGAGACATGCAAGGGGTAGTAAGTTGCAAAAGTGGTGATAGTTCATGGTATATAAGTGCCTATAAAAATAGTTCATGGTATTCAAGTGCAAAAAATAGGTATACTTCAGTGTATTTAAATGTAAAAGTAGGTATAGTTCAGGGTATTTAAGTGCAAATTAGCCTCATTTTTAATGTTTTGACAGGCTTCAATTGAAGAGATGATCAGCATAAGCACTGAAGGCAAGGCTAAATTCCGAAGGGCTAGTCATAGAGCTTCAGTCACTGCACTGGTTTTAAATTAAATTAACTTTATACTCAGGAAAGTTAAGGGCATGCATGAATCCTATAGATAGTATGATATTTCGAACAAAGGTTTCAAAACTAGGGTTTTATCTCCTTCCTTAGCTTCAATATTTGCCTGTGATACGTAGGAGATTTCTCCTTACCAAAATTAGAAACATTCATCCATGTCCGGCTCACATGTCCATCCGAGTCCGACACAAAACCTGCACTTGTGTAGACAAAGACTTGTCCACTTCTTTGAATCACAAAATATTCATAACATGAAGAGTATTGTGTTACTACTAAGAAAATGCTATATACTTGCCTATTAAACTAAATTTAATGGGCAACAGCAAGACTTAAACAATAATTTGGCATAGACGAGTATCAAAGAGATAAAAGTCTCTAACGCACCCCTCCTCCTTGAAAAGCTTCAATTTGAATAGGACCAAGTGTTGTTCCCGGAACTGCAGATTGCATCGGTTTGTATTTCTGGGCAGCAGCAGCCACTGGATCATTTCTTGCCATCATCTCTGCAGTTATCAGAAAACAATATCAAAATTGATTAGATATCTCGATTCCTAATCATGATAAGTTGTGTTCTTGAAGTGAGAAGTGGAAACAATACAGAACAAAGAATGGTAGAAGAAATAGGGGCACAGGGCCATAGTATCACTTTCCATTTACAATGATCAAGAGCAATATCAATATTAACAATTTAACTAGCGTAAAATCATAATCAGTGGTATAGTTCTATTCAGCACATCACTTAGGGGTTTGCATAAGTATCACCAGATCATCCTCTACTCTAATGCATAAATATGGCCAAGCATACCCTTAACAAAGAAAAAAGCACGGAATAAACCCTGCGAGACGATGGCATGAAAATGGCATGACACGTCTATTGGTACATCCTATGAACTAAGGATACCCCCCCCCCCCCCCCCCCCCCCCCCCCCCCCCCCACACACACACACACACACACACACATATATATATATATCATGAACAATGAACGCCATGGACTTCGTTAATTTGACTAATATAGTCTTTACAAAATATTAATAATATGAATTAATATTTCACAAAATCTGGTGTCTTTATATAGATAGCTGGTCCAGTTAAGTCATCTTCATCCTCCCATGCAGTAGCTTGATGAATATATAAAAAAAAAAACTTTAGTTTATTATACTTTTATGGACAATATTCTGAATTTCTTAAATCTGGTTTATAACCTTTCATATGAAAGGAAACAAAAGCTTAGGTCAGTTTGTGTAAGGCATATCAAATGACAAAGAAATGTTGATTATGTGTCAAGTACGTACGTAAAAACTGTCAAAAAGTAGAAATGTAAAATAAAATTGAGGTCATATTCAAAAGAACCCTATATATCCTAGAAGTGTCCTTGGCTGGATCCAATACATTTTCAACACAGACACGATATCCTGATACAAGTGTATACGCAACATAGAGACTCAACTATTTCAGCTGATTCTGGATATGTTGTCTACTGGGGTTAACTAACAGGCTCACATTTTTTATTGCCAAAATATAAATACACATTATAAGAAAGAAAGAAGAAACACATGGAGTTCATTGCAGAAAACACCCTCGAACTCAAGGGTCCCTCACATGGATTCTCTCATCTGTGTGGGTGAGTGGGAGGGGGGTTGAATTTTTTGCTTTGGAGAGCATTTTTTGGGCCAACTGTCTGCACCCATCAGAATGTCAATTTCCATGGTTGGAACTGGTGCAGAGTTCTCTCTACCAAGGTTCGCAGTATCGGTATCGGAATTAGTATCGGATCCTTCCTATGAGTATCGGTATTGGCGGTATCAGCGGTTTCGGATCGGAGAGTCGGATTTTTTTTATATCGGAAAACAAATTATTATTGACAAAATATTAAAATTTAGAAAAACATAAT
This sequence comes from Iris pallida, assembly GCA_029216955.1. Classification (NCBI taxonomy): domain Eukaryota; kingdom Viridiplantae; phylum Streptophyta; class Magnoliopsida; order Asparagales; family Iridaceae; genus Iris; species Iris pallida. The sequence continues at coordinate 85,780 of JANAVB010004370.1, read as the reverse complement.
TTATATATTTAAGCATAATTTTAAGTATTTCATGTGTTGTTTACTTTTGGAATTAAATGAAATAGTAATCACCCTTGCCAATTGATTTACCTGCAATAGATAAGTTTTCTTGTTTTTACAACCTTACTATGCTTTTACACCCTTGTTGATTGGTCTTTTCGTTTAATTTTCTTTGCCGAATTGATTGAAAAAGAGACCCCTGATGTCAGTATTGGTCTGTATCGGATCGGGATATGCCAAACCGTATCGGTATCGGCCGTATCGGATCGGTATCAGCCGATAGTGCAACTATGCTCTCTACCATGTCCACAGAGAAGAAGATCCAAATTCGCCTGAGCACTAACTTGTCCAGTAAAGAGGAAAACAAACATGTATATCATTCAAGGGGATTCAAACAGCTGAGGTCACTAATGAAAAAGTAACGTCTATTGCACCTTGCAAACTTAACTGTTGGAATTATTCAAGTGTGAAGATCAATGAGGCCATTACTACCATCAGCTTTCTAGAGAACTTGAATGGTAGGAGCTCCTTACTCATGTCTAAGGAACAAGAAGCGAAGTGCCAAACCACCTAGAGACTCGAGAATACTTTTTACAAACCCAAGGTTGTTACAGACCGCTGCGACAACCCTGCCTTGACTTAAATGTGATGTGGACCAGGTCAATTTATTTTGAATTGGGAACCCGACTCAAGCCCAATAACTTAAAAGTCATACATAATATTAATACTTTAATAGAGAGATTAAAGAAGAGGAAAGGAACAATAGCCTTTGTCCTTTCCCTTCCCAATTTTGTTCCCTTTTTGTTTGCCCTAACCTAGCGAATATCTTCTCTTCTCTGACTCCAACGTCCATCGTCAAGTGCCAGCAGGTAAGTCTCTCTATCCCTTTCTCTCTCTACTATGACTCTCACCTTACAAGGGCCCAATGTCGATGTTGACTTCTCACATGTAGTATTTTCAATTATTTCTCCTTTTATTGTTTATCCTTTAAGTCAAAGTAACAAGTAATAAACCACCACTTAAATTAACTTAACTACTACGCACTCGTAATTTTAGTCTTGAGCCTTTTGGTCCTCGCCACCTCACGCCACCTTAACAAGCTTCAAATTACCCAAAAATATATAAACTAGCTTGAGAAGAAATACACTCAATTTATCATATCAAAATAAATTGTATATATTAAAGGAAAAAGTAATGAAAGCTCCTTGTTACTACCTACAGCCATTATATATATATATATATATATATATATATATATATATGTGTGTGTGTGTGTGTGTGTGTGTGTGTGTGTGTGTATCGTTATTGACACTCCTAAAATGTCATCCTGTACTCATCTTTTATTTTCTATCATTAAAATTCTGAATCAATCCCTGCATTAAATCTGACATTAACTTTTGCATGCATGGAGGGAGGAGTGCAGGATGACAGTTTTGGAGTGACAATAATGTTAATGCAGGAACATATTCATAATTTGAATGATAGAAAATTAAAGAGAAGTGCAGGATGACATTTTAGGAGTGCCAATAACGATATATATATATATATATATATATATATATATATAATGGAGAGCACTGCTAGGGTTTCCCCTATGGCGGCTACTACGCCTCCCCCATGTCCCCCCGATCCTCTCGCGGGGGGGGGGGGGGGGGGGGGGGGGGGGGGGGGGGGGGGTTCGGCGGCTTGGAGGGAAGGGCGGCGGCCACAAAGGGACCCCCTCCGACGAGGGGGGGTCGGGCGGCGGCCACAAAGGGACCCCCCCAGGCGGGAGGGGGTCGGGCGGCAACAGGGTGAAACCCCCGATCCGGGGTGGGGGGGGGGGGGGTCGGGCGGCGGCGGCAACAGGGGGACCCCCCCGATCGGGGGGGGTCGGGCGGCGGCGGCGGGACCCCTCCAGGCGGGGAGGGGTCGGACGGGCGGCTACAGGGGTACCCCCCCAGGCGGGGAGGGGGGGGGGGTTGGGCGGCACGGGAGGCTCCCTTCCGGCGGAGCGGCTGCAGTGTTCGAGTTCGGGTCCGGGGGGGACAACACTGGTGATGCAGGGTGGCAGACGGTGACGAGACGACGGGCTGGAGGGCGACGTGGAGCCCAGACCCAAGTATCGGGGCGGACGAGGCCAGAAAATTATGGGAATCGATCTTCGATAGCCACAGTGGATCTCCGTCGTCGTAGGGGAGGTACCGTGCGCACTGTATCAGGATGGAGGCCAAAGGCGACGGCGGCAGAAAAGGATAAGGGAATTGCTACTGATGCAGGCAGAAAAGGCCCGGGTCCTGCGAATCCCCCGACCAGGACGCACACTGAGGAGCAAAGGCCTCGGTCATGGAAGGAGGTTTGCACGTCCGTGGTTACGAAAAGTCCGATTTCGATGGAATTTGTCTCACCGATGTCGGTTGGAGGAGGGCTTCGGACGTATTTTTCCGCCGAGGAAATAGCGGTGGTTTCAGAATTCTGGAAGAACACTCTGGTGCTGTATGTGTTAGGGAACAAGCCGTTCTACGACCAAATCCGGGATTATGCGGAGCGAGTCTGGAGACCCAAAGGTAGCATGGAATTCTTCTCAAGGGAGAATAGGTTTTACTATGTCAAATTTGGACTAGCGGAGGACGTGTCCTGGATCCTACAGGGAGGGCCTTGGTCATTTGATGGAAGACACATTATATTGAAGGAGTTGACACTGGAGTTGAGAGAAGGAGGTGCTGAACGCTATTCCCATCTGGATCCGATTTTCAGAATTTTCAGTGAAGTATTGGAGCATCCCGCTTCTCATGAGACTTGCCAGCCTCGTGGGGAAGCCGATCAAAGCAGACGAGGCCACTGCTTTCCGCACCAGACTGATGTATGCCAGGGTCTTCGTGGAGATCAAGGCGGGCTCGGAGCTACCGAGTATGCTTGAGTATCAGGTACCGTCTGGGGAGGTTCTGACACAGTCGGTGGAGTATGACTGGGTCCCACCCATGTGTTCTTACTGCGAGTGCTTTGGGCACACTACCAGTGCGTACAAATACAAGGGGAAGGAGGCCGCCAGGCCACAGGCGGTTCAGACGGAGGCACCTGGGAAGGAGACGGCTCCCAGTCACTTGCCTGGGAAGACGGAACCAGACAGACATATGGAGGAGGACACAGTGATGGAGGTCGACAGGAGGCTGGAGTCAGGATCACCGCAGAGACAGGAGAGCAGGCAGGGTGCACTGGTCCCGTTCAGGCCACAGAGGACTATGGTGACCAGGGGTATGAGCGCGGCTGATAGTGGTCAGATAGTAGTGGAGGCCTCCCCGACGATCATGGTATACAGTAGCAGAAAAAGATACGCTCCGGCCACACGGAAGGATATCCCTCAGGCGAGGGATATAGATGACCAGACTGAAGACAATCCTGACTGGGCTCTTACTCTTAGCAGGATTCATGCCCATCTTGCTCCTTCCTCCATGGTAGATGCAGTCATTGATCAGGCGGATGAGACACTTCCCTCGAGTGTCGATCCAGACGAGTTACAGGGGGACCCCTCATCTATTAATTAAATGTCGGTCCTAGCATGGAACATTAGGGGGGGGTGTTCCATTGGACGATGGAGGGAGATTGGAGGGGTTCTGAGGAGAGAGTCGTGTGACATTGCTATCCTGCTGGAGACGAAGATTAGAGGGGCCGCTATGCTCTCGCGTAGGACTCCGGCAAACTGGGATCACATTCACAACTTAGATCTTTGCGGTATGGCAAGGATCTGGGTTAGGTGGAACCGAGGTAGCTGGGAGGGGGTGCAGATCCATAAATCAGAACAACTCATTGGCATTACTTTCGAGAACAAAGGTGAATTCCGATTCATCCTAGGTGCTGTATATGGGCACAATGACCGGAGACTCCGGGAGGCTTTGTGGGAGGACATTGTGCATCTGGGTCTTACGGCGGACAGCATGCATCTTCCTCTGCTCATCATGGGGGACTTCAATGCTATGCTGCTTCGTCAAGAGAAGGTGGGCGGTCGTCCTGTTCCGGACTCGATATTATATGACTTCTAGAGGTGTCTGCTTATGTCAGGGATGCGGGGGCTGGAGCGAGCTGGACATATCTGGACCTGGCACAACAAGGCTACACATAATCGGATTGCTTGTCAGTTGGATCGGGCCTTGGGCAATAGCGAATGGTTCAGGTGCTTCCCGAACTCGGTGGCGGAAGGTCTTGCGGCGGGTACTAGCGACCATTCTCCTATTCGGGTTGGCCTCTGTGAGAGACCCACTGTGCGGGCGAGGCCGTTTCGGTATAACAACAGCTGTATCTGTCGGCTGGATATGAGGAGTGGTTACGGGAGAGATGCAGCACTTCCGGGAAGGCACGGCTCAGTTCCGCATGGTTCACAAACTCAAGCAGATCAAGCGGGCTCTCAGGGGTTGGGTGAAGACGAGACCGCGGTCTTCTCTGGCGGATAAGGAAGCCGAGCTTCGGGACACTCAGGTGGCTCTCCAAGCTGACATTCTGAACGGGGAGCTGGCGGCTAAAGAGAAGATCCTGATTGAGGAGGTCAGCACCATGAGACTGCAGGAGGAGATTAGTGCGACACAGAGGGCTAAATGTACATGGCTCAAAGATGGAGACCGCTGCACCAAATTCTTCTATGATGTGATCCGCACCCGTCAGCACCGGAACAGCATCCCCAGACTTCTGAATGCCGAGGGACGTCTTGTAGGGGACCCGGTGGAGATACAGGAGGAGGCCGTCAGATTTTACACTGACTTATATCAACAGACGGATTACGCTAGCACGTTCCCAACCCTTGTCACGAAGAGGCCGGTGTCCTACCATGGAAATAGCCTGCTTTTGGCACCTGTGAGGATGGAGGAGGTGGAAGATATTATGATGAAGGCTAATCCCAACAAAGCTCCCGGGCCTGACGGCTTCTCTTCAGGGTTCTTTAAGCGACACTAGGGTATGCTTAAGGTCCCTGTACTGGCGGCAGTACAGGAGTTCTTTGCGGAGGGCAGGCTTCTGAAGGAGATGAACCACACATTCTTGACGCTGGTTCCTAAGAAGGAGGGAGCGACCTCGCTTGCAGATTTTCGGCCCATTGCTTGCTATAATTTTCTTTATAAGATAATCACTATCTTATGTGCAGGCGTATGAAGGGGATTATGCAGGGATTGGTGTCCCAGAATCAAGCAACGTTCATCAAGGGCCGGTCGATAGCGGAGCACAGCCTGCTAGCACATGAGATGGTGAGGGAGTTCAGCAAACCTGGGGGGATGAAGGCTTGTGTGAAGCTTGACCTCCGAAAAGCTTATGATACGGTCAACCGGGACTTCCTGTGTCACTTGATGCTTGCCATGGGGTTCAACGAGAGGTGGGTTGCGAGGGTGAGGGAGTGCATTTGCTCCCCTACTTTCTCAGTCCTCATCCAGGGCACGCCTCATGGCTACTTCAGGAGCAACAGGGGGTTGAGGCAGGGTGACCCCCTCTCACCGTATTTATTTACCTTGGTGATGGAGTACTTTACATGCATGATGGACACGGCGGTGCATAGCAAGAGGATCGTCCCCCTTTTCCGGTTGGTGAGTCCAGTTGTCTCCTATTTGATCTATGCTGACGACTTATTGGTGCTACTCCAGCCTTCCATGAGGGGCATGAGAGCGCTATCTGACATTATGGAGGAGTTCGGACGGCTTTCTGGGCTCCAGTTAAACAGGGAGAAAAGCAGAGTATACTTCAGCTCCCGATGTACACTGCAGGAGGAGAGAGCCTTCGCCTTGGGAGTGGACAAAGGCGAGCTCCCAGTGAAATACTTGGGGGTCCCGCTGACGGTCAACTATACCAGAGAGCAGGATTGTCACAGCTTGGTGGATTTTGCTCAGAGGAGAGTGGAAGGCTGGCAAGCTGCGGGTCTATTATTTGGCGGACGGATTGAGTTGGTGCGTTCAGTTATTGCTGGCATCACGATGTTCTGGCTCCAGTCTATCCAGATCCCTACGGCTACTATTCGCAAGTGGAGGCCATCTGTGCTGACTTCATCTGGAGGGGAGGGATGCATACGATCTCCTGGGACCAGCTATGTCGTCCTCGGGAGGAAGGAGGAGTGGGGTTGAGGCCTCTTCAGGCGGTCAGGAAGGCGGCTTGTGTGAAGATGGCCTGGAGATTCATCAAGGGGGGTCGCTTTGGACGGAATGGATGGCGAACAGATAATTAAGGAGAACTAACTTCTGGGCCTGCAGGATAGACAACAATTTCTCGGTCACGTTTAAGGCCATTCTGAGGTGTCGACCGGTGCTTCAGACCGCTATCTGCAGGAACATGAAAGATGGGACGACTACCGACCTCTGGCTTGACCCTTGGTTGGGTTCCAGATCCTTGCTCGAGATATTGGGAGGTCAGCTGGACAGAGAAGCGGGCAGGGGGCTCACATGCAGTCGGATCATCAGAGATGGAGTTTGGAGGCCAGAAGGGTATCCGTATACTGCTCAGCTTGCCGAGGAGATTCGCCTTATTACTATTGACGCTAGCCAGCATGAGGATTCCTGGAGCTGGACCGGCCCAGGTACGGGAGGCGGGTCAGGTTTATTCTGCTTTCGTAGCTGCTACGACTTGGTTCGGACCCACCACGACCGGGCTGAGGAGGTGGACTTCATTTGGGGCAAGGGGATTGCCCGAAAAATGCAACTATGTGCATACCGACTTCTACGGGGTAGACTGATGACGAGAGACAGACTCCTCGGGTTTAGGATGCAGATCCCAGATGCTAAGTGTGTGCTATGTAATGGGGAGGACAAATCTATGGGATATCTCTTCTTTGTATGTCCGATGACCTGGCACATTTGGAATGAGCAGTGCGCGCAGCTGAGAGGAGGAGTTGGGGTGGATAGAGACATCCGGAGCATTCTCAGCTGGATCCGAGATCACAGAGGCCGGGATCCGGGGTGGGCCAGAAGAGCCAGAGTTTGTCTCGCCGCGTCCGTTTGGCACATCTGGAAGGAGCGGAACAGACGTATTTTCGAGGACTTGACTACCCCCTATTGGAATTCTACATAACATAGAATTCGATGTATCAGTAATGGCCCCATAATATTATAATTTGGGGTATGAGAAGTTGTGATATTTATGTATTGTAATACCTTTTCCGCTATATGCGAGGAATAAAATTCACCATTATAAACCTCATGACTCTAGTGGACTGTAGGTGGATACAAAGCGTATCCTAGCTGGGTAGGTTCGATCCCACGGGAAAGCAGATAATTTCTTCCAATTATGGTGAGAGTTTATATATATATATATATATATATATATATATATATATATATATATATATATATATATATATCAATGACCTCTAGCTCAAGGGGCTAGTGTAGAGGCATAAGGTCCGAGTGAGTGATGGTTTGATTTCCAGTAGGAGCGATTATGGAATAATTATCTTCTTCCCATATATATATATATATATATATATATATATATATATATATATATATAGACAGTTTTTATGACCGGACGTCGATTAAACATCAACCCTCTATGTTGCTACCAGTCCGAGCGTTGGTAGCTATACGCATGAGAGAGTCGTACGATTCTAGGCGGCCAACTTGTAGGTAGACATACATGTTTATCAAAAAAATAATTTAATTTGATCAATCACAAATACTTCATAAATAGCATATCATTATAGTTTTTTTTTTTGGAGGGGGAGTGGTGTAACTAATTCAATTTTTTTAATCTGAATATGTTTCTTCTCCGTTACGAGATTCTCATTCCTTCGACATTTTTGGCTTATTGGATCATAGTGATAAATGTAATTTTCTATATCAAACTAGTTCATCTTACCTCTTCGTCTAGAGTCCTAGGAAGTACGTAGGGGTAAGCATTCGGTTAATTCGGTTCAAACCGAACCGAATAACCGAATTGGACCGAGAACCGAATAAGCAAAACTGAAACCGTACCGAATTGGCCCATAACCGAATCAAATCGAACCGAATTAAAACGGTTCGGTTTTCGGTTTATTTGATTTTTCGGTTTATTTGTGCTTTTTTTTTAATATATATAGTAACTAAATATACCTAAATTTATTTAGTATATACCTATAGTGTGTGTGTGTGTATATATATATATATATAAACTAATTTTCTTATTCGGTTTTTGGTTTTGGACCGAAACCAAAACCCAAAACCAAAACCAAATAAGAAAATTTAGTATTTTCAAAACCGAAACCGAACCGATTTTTTTTTAAACCGAACCGAATCTCTTATTCGGTTCGGTTTTCGGTCCAAAACCGAATAATGCTCACCCCTAGAAGTACGGATACTCCAAAAATATGGGCTATGTGATCGGACACTCCCAAATAAACTAGGACAGTTCAAAATAGATGTTGGATCTGTGTCGCCATGTCCTGTCCATACGTGTCTATCTGTGCAACATAGGTCTAGAGTCTTTATATTCTAGGGAAACTTGGAGGCTGCTCCTTAGTTATATAAGCTTATATCTTGCATTTACATGAGAAAATGATATCCATATCATCGTGTTTGTACCCTTGTATTCGTGCAATGTAGCTAGTTAAAATCCAAGACATGCTTAAATATAAATATTATTGAGATTTAACCCATAATATAAGTATATATAAATATATTTTCGTGTGTTATATAATCATATCCATGCCATACATGTTTCCTAAATTTTGTTATAAATGTCGTATTCTGAATTCAGAGTTCATATCTATCTAAATTTGTATACGTGCCTATGCACTGTGGATGAGCTTAAATGCATATCCAAAAGGTAGGTATACCTAAATGTCAACTAGTCATCTAGGTTTTATGGCATGACTCTCTTATGCTCATAGCTACTTGGCTAGAATTTGGCACCGACTGAGGATTGACATTAGGTCGAAAGTCATTCGTAAAACTTTTATGGAGTTTTCTTATGCTCCATTGCTGACTAAATTCTGATGGGTAAAGGCTTGGATGGTGATGCTGATATGTGTCTCCACCATTAGTGTATGTTTTAAGTATTTTATACAATAAAAGGGTGTCACAGTGCCACGAGGCTCCCGCTTACACAAGATTTGAGAAGGGTCAAGATGTATGAAGCTTTACCTCCATTTATATGGAGAGACTATTCCCGTGACTCAAACCTCCATAGTATTTTATACAATAAAAAAATGAAACTTTGCACTTAAAAGTTCGTGCTTTGCTCTAAGCAAGGGTTAAATTCCATCGACACTTTCCCAATATAAACATTGAATCGGCTACTTTAATCATCAATCCTCAACTTCCTCGCAGCCTATGCAATCTCGATCAACTACTCCCATAATACAGTCAGCTAATCATGGTCACTTGTGATAATACACACAACAAAATTTCCCGTGGTATATACTCAACACAGATCCAGATCGTAGTACAAGTTTAAGGAAACCTCAATAAAAAGAAAGGTTACTTGAACCGCTACATAGATGCAAAGTAATCCACAAACCATTTCTTGCATCCTTGTAATTTCATTGCCTTCAACTTTAAATAAGACCACTTCAAAATAAATTTCAGAAAAATTAGTTTCACTCTCCTGCATAAAAGCACGAGTAAATTAATAAATCATTTACTTCCCAAACAGCTAAGGCACTAATACGTAATAATACATCAGAAGTAAGGTTTTCAAACCTGAAAACAGCAAAAAACTAACATCGCGTATTTTCAGTAGAAAATGTCAGATTGACAAAGAAACAAATCATGGAAAATTAAGAGCATGAGACTAAACCATTATAACATAGGAAATGAATTATCGTCACCTCAAGTAAAACATGTGAAGGTCTTGTTGAAAGCTATTCTCAATGGCCATTACAATTGAGCAAGTAAAAAGAGAATACTCTTTAGTCCCCCCACCCCCCACCCCCCCCAACCCCCCACCCCCCACCACCACCACCACCTTCACAAACCCCAAACAAATGGAACACAGAAAAGTATGTAGAAGCAGAAGACGAAAGGTTGCTATTTCTGCTAAGATACGTATGTAATAACATGCTGTTGTGGAAGAAATTATTAGCTCAATTACACCATTAAAAAAGGAAAATCTAACAGTTAATAGCAATACATTCAATTAGTAGAGTAACGAACAGAATGCTCATTTCACTAAAATGTACTTCAAAAGTACTTGGTCATTCTGCACCTACAAAGCAATGTAACCGCTCACCACACAGAACTACTAAGAAAACTAAATTACCACAGAAGAAGAAATAGAAAGCTGCATTTTAGAACTTTATAAGAAAATAATAATAATGGTGGTAAAGGAAGCAGTACGGAATCTTACTCAGTGATGCATTGATAAATGCGGACTTTCCAACATTTGCTGACCCCTGTAATAGTTGTAGAACGCATATTATTTCAAGATCTTCAAGAAAATAAATGCAGAGAAGACAACAGAAAGTAAGGACCCATTTACAATGAAAAATGGAACCTCAAAGATCAAGTGTAAGAGAGTGCAGTTAGAAAATCATGAAGATCAAGTACAGGAAATAACTAAAGCAATAATATGTAAGCTAGTTTACATTATCGACTAAAATAATATGCAAGAGTCCATTTGAAGCCCGTGAGAAAGTTGGGCTGAGGCTATATGGGTGTAGGCCTTTTCGTATGGCTGTCATTTTGTGGGCTATTTGGATGGACTCGGATCCTTTCATGCAGGAGAGTCTTTAATGGGCTTTGAATTTTGACAGATCCAGCAGGCCTTCTTGCATGGGCTTGGGCTTGCTTTGATGAACCTTGAATTATAGTTTATAAAATCCCGGAGAACACGAGCCTCGAGTTGAACCAGAAGGCGAGCAAAGTGAGGTTCTATTACCTCCCGGCACGGTCACCGCGGAGTGGGTTTGTTCGCCTCAAGGCGCCTCGACTCCTACTTCTCACCGTCCCACTGCGCCGTTTGTCATGAAAAGAATTTTGACCAAAAGAAAATAACATGTGATGACTGAGGAGCACCAAAATATAAATTTCCACTGAGGCATACTACTGAATAATTTTAGGAAACTATAAAAGAGTAAAATATATCGTATAAAAACTAATTCTGATCAAATCTGATTCAACAAGGGCAGACGTGATCTTGGCTTTAAAGAAAGCAGTTTATGAGCATCTGTCACTATTCTGGATTTTCTTATATACTGAAACATGACATTATCATATACCTTTTCCTGATATGTAAATATCATAATACTTCAAGCATTCAAGGTGGAACATGGTGATTGATTTTCCAGATATCAGCCAGTTGGCTGGTATATGGGGCCGTATAAAGGTTTCAAATTGCCTAACCGGTTTGGAAAAAACGGCACGTGAACCATAACAACAAGTAAACTGATTGCGTATATGGCACATATCTAGTATATATCATGTCTGTGGCAGTCAGGTATAAACCCGCTTAACAAATCCTACAAAAAGTATAATCCAAATTCGTCTCTCTCAATAGGAAAAGAAGACATGGTAGTGACCACTTCGGCAAGTTGACTATGATAGCAGCACTTACCTCCTCTCGTCTCTTCTCCTTTATTAAAAGTACTGACTTTTGACTTTTTGTTTTTCAACTATTAGAACTGTTTATGGATAATTAATAGATGTATATTAATACATGACATCTGTTATCAATCTCTTTGTCACGATGAATAATTGATCCTAAATACCGAAAACTATCACAGTATCACTTCTAGGTAGCTCTTGTTCATTTATACGTAAACCCGTCAATTCGCTTTCTCTTTTGGTTGAAGTTACATGCCATATACTTTGCTCGTGTCCTACTAATTTTAAAACCTTTAGGTTCCAAAGTTTCTATCCACACTTCTATTTTAGCATATAACACTTGTCTACTCTCATCGACCAACAAAATTTACTAACAAACATCATATACCAAGAAACTTCTTCTATTTTAGCATATAACCCTTCTCTACTCTTATTGATCAACACAATTTCATCAGTAAACATCATACACCATGGACCTTCCTCTTGGATATGCCTTCATCCATAGTTAGCACAAAAAGGTTTGGACTTAATGATGATTCTTCATGTAAGCAAACGATAATAGGAGATGGTTTACTATCTCCTCCAACAGTTCGCACGATCGTCATAACTCCATCATACAAGTCCTTAATAGTCTTAATAAAGCTACTAGGAACTTGTTTTCCATTTCATCAAGCATCAATAATTACAACAGTATCATGACATAACTGCAATCATTTTAGATTAAAAAAATTAGTTATACGTCATACAATCTTGGAACAATCTGAATTATAACTTGATCTCTCACATGATCAAAATAAATTTGAAAGTAGAGAAAACAGAAAGATGAAAGTGAGAGGTAGCCATGTGGAAACTGTCGTACAGGAAAATTATGAACATGTGGTTACCTAGAGTACTCATATAAAATGTAGAAGTGACATTACAAATGGTTGGAACTGGTTGAGGTTGAAACTCTAGGATCCTTGTTTGACTGATGAATTACACATTTTTGCTCAAGGAAGCTTGGTAAAAGTTCTACGTTTTAGCCTAATGGAAGTTGTAGAAAGCTAAATTTGAATCATCGGAGTGTTCATTGAGTGGTTTGACAACATATATATAGAGGAAGAGAACCTTCCTCAACAAAGTCTATCCATTGTGGGACTAAAAATCTACATAGACCCAACAACTCTACTAAAAGTGATCGTCATAGCCAATTACCTAAAGTTAATTACAGGAAAGTCGTGTCACTACTGAAAAAGATGACGTATTAAATGAACTATATACCTTCATTGTCCTACAAAAGCATATGCATAGAGTTGTGACTGGCTCATCCATGATTAAGTGCCTCTACTGGACTATCTAGCACAAAATTTGGCCTTCAAATTGATGCATAAGAAGGTTGGAAATTGTGCAATTGCATAATCTATTGCATCGGATGATAATTATGAAGTACAGCACGGGATCATGGCACCCACCTAAACTGGGTGGCTACTTTGCTGCCTAGCTGACTGGACATTTCATATAAGCAGTTTTGGCATGAGTTTTTACTTGGTGACTACCCACACACGTGGGATACAGCCAGGTCACATATGCCATCTTTTAGAGGTGGGATAAAATTGTATATGGAAATGCTTAAGAGAGAGAGAGGACGGGACATGAGAAAAAAGATGATTTTCTCATTCTTTGCTGCTGTCCATCACTCACAGGGCATTTTCTATTGCTAATCAACTGAAGACTGACACAAGAGAGTAGAAAGAACAGGACTTATGGGAGAGAAAGTAAAAAATGATTAATGATATATTGGACCCAGTAAGCCCCAAACCTGCCCACTAGTTTATCATTCTTCTCTCCCTTATGCCTTGTATTTCGCCAATAGGCAATGATTGCCACAGATGGTGGCTGCAGGCAATACATATATGCTATTTTTAATAACTTCAACAAGGTTATGTTAACCCTATCCTTTGGTTATTCTTCCCACTGATGGTGGCCTTTTGCTTGTTTGAGCGTAAAATTAGGATAAATCCTCTTTTGTCCAGAACCATATGATTTAGGGTAAACCATATTACGTCACCTGTCAAGGGAATTATGGTGGTTACTGTCCTTAGACAGAAATTTTAGGGGTAAAGCTATCCCACTTTCATGTTTCCTTAGTAAGAAACTGTATTCACACCACATCCATGTACTCCTGTTACTTTCAGGAGTACATGCAGCAGTTTGCTATTCCACCTGTGCTTGTATTAAGGAACAAATCAAACTGGGAAATATAAATGAATATCCATATAAGCAATTACCTATTTTATACACACACTACTAGAGGCAGAAGAACAATGCCTATTGACATATTCCAAGTGCACCGAAACATTAGTTGGATAAAGAATTCAAGCACTGGGAGAGCAATCATAGAACGAAGGATAGAATGTCTCTGTCCTTGTTAGTATCTAGCAGCCGTCAGATATATAATAAACATGCTTTGATTTGGTCGAGCCTTTAAACTTTAAAGGAATACAGGAATTAGGAGAAGACAGACTCTGGACAAACCTCATATTCGGAAGTCTGATAATGACAATGTTATAAAATTCGCTAGGCGGGTTCGGTGCGCCAAAGGACCGCCTAGCGCCTAGGCAGCGAACTTAATTTTTTTTTCAAAAATGTATACGTTACTTTCTTAGATATATTATGTATATACATTTATAAACATAAATCATGTTGGCACTATGGCCAGCAGTGATAGCATAAGGTTTGCTCTCTCCCTAAGGATGGTTGCAGGTTCGAACCTCACTTTTCATTTTTTTTCCGTAATTTTTTTTATATATACAATGGGAGGAGAGAGAACAGCAGTCTCCTCCCTCACACCTCTCCTCCGCTCCACCACCACCACCACCAGTCTCCTCCCTCTCCTCTGCTCCACCACCACCACCACCACCAGCAGTCTCCTCCCTCTCACCTCTCCTCCGTTCCACCACCGCCACCACATCGCCACCGTCACCGCACCACCACCACCACCACCACCACCGCCACCACCAAGGTCAGTTTTGATTTATTTATTTTTTTAATTTCAAAACCGAACATCCGCCTAGGCCCGCCTAGTGCCGCATAGGTTCGTCTAGCGCCGCATAGGCCCGCCTAGCGCCGCCTAGGCCCGCCAAACACCGTCTAGCGCCTAGGCCGGCCGCCTAGGGGGTTTCCGGTGCGACCGAAGGCCGCCTAGACGGCCGCCTAGGCCGCAATTTAGAACACTGGATAATGAATTCTAATATGAAATCATAATCTAGACTAGGAGTAACAGAGGCAGCAAGATAAGATTTTGAAAAGTAAAAACACTGTTCACTTTGAAAGCCAGTCGGATAGCAACTAATGATTGAAAAATAGTTTCAGATATTTTATATGTCTAACTTCTGTGAAAAGAAATACTAACCAGTATATACACATCCCTGCCCTGCACCAATAGAAAAGGAATTTTTATCAACAGATGTACTTTTGGAACTATTTTTGTTTACTCACAGAAATCAATACTTACTAACCTCAGACTAGTTTATAAAAAATCAGGTCAGAAGACTAAGGCAAGTTCTGTTCATGTAGAAAACAAAGGAAAAGATATGGAGGTAACTAGAAATGAATAAAGAGTACGTATCAGGATGACCAATTTCCTCTATCACATACAAAATTAAACTTTAATGACTTGATTGTCAGATGTCGACAGTTAAAACAGACAGAAAACTTGATGGTTAAACAAGAACCGTGGCATGCCCATTTATCGGCAAAAGTTGTATGTTCAATATATCCAGTTAATCTCAGCTCTTCGAAAGAACTAGAAATATGGGTTTTAAACATTATTTTGAGGGCATGTGTGTGAGGGCATGTGTGTGTGTGTGTGTGTGTGTGTGTGTGTGTGTGTGTGTAATAGTTGGTTTAAGAGTGACAATATTAACTTTCAGAACTGAAATAAAACCATTGACAGGTATATAATCAGTAGACAAATATAAACTCAATGAGAAAGTGGCGAAGAATGGACCTTCTTTTCCTTCTGTATCTCTGATATAACTCCAGTAATCCCCACCAAAGACTTCGAACTGGTGAGATGGACACTGATAACACTGACAAGGAAAAAAGACGGAATGTTATAACTATCATTTACAACACAAGCAAATTTCAATCATGTGTGACCAATCTTCTGAGTTCAGACATTAGCATATCCACACGTCATGCATGAAAGAGGATGAATAGCGAAGTGGTTAGTATCGCTGGCTGCTTAACCAGTCATCTAAACACTTAGGCTGCAACTGAGGCTCAAGCTTGTCTAAATAACAAACCAAGGCCTTTAGCAAGGCATATTTATCGTACCTGAATCTACAACAATTATGAACCGTATAAAAACTAAATTCAAATTCCCAGGTAGTAATAGACACACAGGTAGGTATTTTTAATAAATTTAGAAGCAACAACGTGACAGTAATAACTATTGGATCGTTACAAATAATAAATAACAAGGGGATAAAGTCAATTAGTTAATACTTCTTTTAGACTAAGCTGGGTAAGTACTTAGATTTGCCTAACTAGCAACTCAACGTCAATTAGTTATACTAATTAACAATGTTAACATCAAGTATGGAGAAAAAGAAGGAGCTTGTGTGCTGAATGCCTAATTCTAATTACACAAAGGGGAGAGTCCACAACACCTAATTGGAGATTCCAAACAACACAAAAGGAGGAAGATAAGAACAAGAGCAAAGAGAGCAAAAGGAGAGTGAAATTAGGAAGTGACAAAGAAGAAAGAATAAAAATCAATGAACAAAGAAAACAAGGCCGCTTAACTTTACAATGTCTAAAACATATCAGACATTAATTGCACATCAACTTTACAATATCTGAAACATATCAGACATTAATTGCACATGAACAGACCTCTGCCAGTTTGTGGTGGCTGTTAACGGGAGACAAGGAAAGAATAATTGTCCGATAAGAACTAGACTGCACTGGAGTCATCTATTACATATAGTCGTTGTTCTAAATGGCGGCCGCCTAAGCCGCCTAGGCGGTAGACGGTTTCTCTCCGCACCGCTTTTCGGTAGGCAGTGGAGTAGACGGCCAACGGAGGTTGGCAGCATAGGTGGGTGCCTAGGCGGAGCAATACCTAACAAAATATTTTGGCCAAAAAGGTTTTGTAAGCATTATGGGCCTATGGTTCACTTTTACAAAACTAAAACTTTATAAATCTTCGTTTTACAACTTAGTTATGCATGGAACACCCTTAAAATATGCATATTATGCACAAAAAAAAAACTGTGGTAAAATAGTAAAAAAATGTTCAAAATGGATCGACCGCCTAGGCGGTGCCTAGACGGCCTAGGCTGTAGGCGGACTCTCTCCGCCGCGCACCCGCCTACCGCCGTTTAGAACCTTGGATATAGTTCAACATTTGATAAATGCAACCTTCATTATTCCGATTTATATTACTATACATCCCTAAGCCCTAACAAATAACTAAATTGAGAAACAAAATAACAAACGCCAAAAAACATGCCTATGGTGCCAATTACACAAAGGAGAGAGTCCATATCAGCTAACCGGGCCAAAATTTCCCAATTAAACACAAGGGCATAGTCCGTGACCCCTAGGCAGACTGCTTAAGTGCCTAGAACGCGTATTTTGAACATTATGTCATGTGAAGATATCCTTTGTTTTTAATTTACAAAATGAAGATTTCACCCTGAGACGAAAGGAAAACTGGCATGCTCAGCAGGAATCACAGTTACAAACTAGCATTAACATGAAGGTGCTCACCAGCTAGGAAACAGGCCAAAGAGGTTGAATATATAATTGACATAGGCATATGATGTGATCACGAGTGCATTATAAGATGTTACCTTATTTTTAGGATTTTTTTGACATCTTTATGTAATAATTGGTGGAAGAAGACAATTATTTACCAAGAACGTCTTGTCTACCAAGAAATCATCATGTTTATGTTTTCTCCAAAACGTGTCACATCATAGCTATAGGGTCATATACACCTAGTACATCAAAAAGTTCATTAGATTGCTTTATGAGGCTCAATTTAGCCTGAGAAAAGTTAACTGTTAGAAGTTAAAAATAGAAGTTGTACAAAGAAAACACATCACTAATTCATTTGTTCCTTGTATTAAGATGAAACATCAAAGTTATTCAATTAATTTATTTTTCTAGTCTAAACATGATCCCTTCGCAAGGTTGAGGAAGTCGACGTTGTCATGTAGCAGGACCAAACTAGAAATACTTCCAACTACATGAGCTCCTCAAGTATAAATGCATCAACTCCTAAATGCAAGCATGTTAAGGCGGCAAAGACTAAAAGGCCTAGATGGGCCTCAAGACTAAAATATAACAAACAGAGAAATATAACTTCCTATATAAATTCCTATATGTAAACATAAAATTAAGAGTATAAGAACTTAAGAAGTCATACATAGTTGTGTACAGATCCAAAAGAGGACATTTTCTATCTTCAATCAATCTAAAATATAAATCACCAGTTGGGTAAGGATCCAGAAGGGAGCCTCAACTCATCACCAACTCTAAAGGAGGCAACAGCTGACACTGTGACACCAACAAGAGGGAAATCAGAAAAAGAAACATGAGACCAGAGCACCCAGCAAAACCGTACAACATGACAGAGTAAGGACACAGCACATATTTTGGTGTGACCTAGTGTATTTTGGAATGTCCGTGGTGTGCGTGATGTGTCCAATGTGTGCGACACGACATGGCCCAGATTTTTGGAGTGTCTGTGCTTCCTTGCAGGCAACAAATGCAGTCGTCTGAGCTATGCTCACAAACACGGATAGGACAGGACGCAGTATGGACGCGACAATGCGGAAACGGCACCTATTTAGGTGTGTACTAGTGTATTTGGAGTGTCAATAGACGTCCGACACAGCACGGCCCAGATTTGAGAGTGTCCATGCTTCCCACCATCTGAGCAAGAGTCATTTGCCTGCCAACTAGGGCAGAGCAGCAGAACCGAGATGAGTGAGTTGAATCAGGGAGGGGTGGAACTGCCAAAAGACATCTTTAGTAGGTCACGTTGAGCCGAATGGATTCATAAAGAACCGTGATTCAGACAGGATTGGCGCCATAACTTAAGTTGAAGCAATGTGATGTGAGTTCAGACACGTCTATGTGTCCGCCTCCAGATTTAAGTGGGCACCTCGATACATGTTGCCTAGGTGCCCTCTGAGGTACCTAAACGATCACCTTTAACGAACTTGCTTAAATGTGACATTTTAGGAGGTTATTACATTCATAGCACGTCATGTGGATTTATGGAGTTTGTCGTCACAAGGCATTTATACTTTTGCAAGCTGACTTCTTTTTCTCTGATTTCCATAAACCTCAGATTCTTCTTTTACGTATATTCTGATATTGAGGTAACCAATAATTATATATCTAGAATGATACCAAACAAGTCAAATGGAGTAGTACTGTCAATTTGTACCGTGATTCAGGCCGTCCTGAACGTTTACCCGAAGTCTTTAAAAAGCTTCAAAAAGTGTGCCGTGATTCAGGCTGTCCTGTGCGTGTTGATTAACAGAAATCTTCAAAAAGCATCAAATGCACAAGTTTTAATCCCACGTCAGATGTGTGCTATAATTGTAAGGTGTCTTTTACTTTCTTCTAAAACATTAAGAGTGTATATATCATAATAGTTGCAACAAAAGTAGTTACTAAAGAGAAGAGTTCTAAATCAGACAATGTAAAACTAGATCAAAAGAAAAAAGAATATGTCGACAACAAAAGTTAGACAGCCAAACGGTTGATAATTTACTATGTATAGTGGAAGGTCATGGGTTCAGTTCCCCTTACAAGATTTTGACAGAGGTTTTTTGGTTGAAAAGCTTGGTTCCGTTGACTCTTTGCTGAACCAGGATTGACCGGCTGATTCGATTCTGAACGTTCCAACCGGACCGGAAAACATACAAGTTCACGTATCCAACCAGCAAGGTGGATTTTTAAAACACTGATGCATAAGACACAGACCTGACTTGAAAATTCCACGTCTAGAGTCCAGGTCTATTACTTGGAACAGGAGTTCAATGTCTCCATCCAGTACTATCAGGATCTGTGGGGCTCCATGTCCGCGTCTAGCTCTATGCAACCAACCTAACCCGATAACAGCTTTAATTTTGAGTGATAGTGATAAATCAAGTAGAACTATGAGGATTTTACAATAACAGTTAAAAGATTGAATCTTAAAATAGGATTCACATCATAACGCATGTGAGAACCATATAATTTCTAGAACAAATGTTTTACTAAACATAGTACTCAGTTTTGACATAGGTCAAACGAGTGTCGACGCATGTCAACACTCAAACATGTCTATACTTTTAAACTATATTTTATAAAACATACCTTCAATACTTCTCCAGCACTTCTCGGCCATATTTCTGACACTATGGGATTCTCAATACACACACCAAGGATGAATATGTCTTCCATTTTCCAAATAAAATATCTTTAATAAGCAAGATATCATTATCAATTATTTGCATAACAATATATTTTAGTAAAATATTTAAATGAGGTAGAATTCCCGGAAAGGTAAGGTAAAGATGTAAGGACCCATTAAGTAAAAGCCAACGCATTATGCAGTTTAATGACAAATATACGTAGGCATTGTACTTTAGAGAATGAATTTTATTTAAAAAAATAACATTTTATAACTACCCACTCAAGTTACTCCAGATGAATGATGAGTGTTGAATCTCATATTGCCATAGGCATGAGAAGGAAGAGAAAAGGAAGAGGTGGGTAACCTAAAAACCTAACCTCAGAGAAAACAAAATCTACTCCTCAAAGAGAAGATTATTGCTAATAATGACTGTACTCTAGAAAACCTAAAAGTAAATAAACTGAGCATCCCTGCAATTTGAAGGCTGACTAATCAACCAAAAATCCAAGTACGAACACGCTCGGGAGTTCCAGGTCTTATACCCGTCTACTGACAAGTCAATAGAGTGGTTCTGAGATTCTGAAACTCCCTTTGTTTCTCCACAATTATGACCCATTGTGAAGTATAAAAGGTTCATATAATGAAGCTAACATTAGAGTACCATGGCATTTTGACAAACAAATGTTGGAATAATACAGGTTACCCTGCTCAGGTTTCATCAGCAAATGAGATGAATACAGATAAGATTATGGCAGTTCAAGTACTGCAACTTATAATTTCAATGTTATAAAGAATGAATTGGTCCCATGTCTTACAGGTGTAATCTAGACATAAAATAAGGAATTCAAGATAGGTTAGATCATAAATACAAATAATAAACATTGGAAGGGGAAATGAATGAAGGTAAACTATTACTTTAGCTTCTTTTTCAGAGTGGCCTCGACAACCCAATCACCTATACAATTTAGATCTGTACCTTTGGGGAGGAGATCAACCTTAAAACAGATCAGAGGATGGAATGTCTGTGTTAATATGGCAAAATATTTATATATAAAAAATCAAGGAAAAGAAGGGTAAATCAGGAATATCACCTTTGTCACGACAAGTATAATTGGATTAGCACCAGCAAGATCACGTATCCGTGCCAAAAAACTGCCATTGAAGTCAACAATATCAACCTACATAAATTGTCGAATACATAAAAAAAAACCAATAAGCAAAATGGCCATCGCTGAGGAACATACTAATTGTATCATATGTGACTATGAATAGCAATTCGGAGCTTCAGCATAAATAAAATCATGTGTCTTCATCAATAACAAAATGCATGCATTTATGAAATGAATTGAGATCAATTTTCTTAGAACAGATTGTAACCAATACATCTAGATTAAATTTAGCACACCTTGTACTGATTTGATAGAAAGAAATTTTATTTAAGATGCATAGGGGAAAATAATTGGCCAGTGGTTGGTAAATTTGCCAAGGGCATATCAGAGATATCCGGCCTGAGCAGCTTCATTTGCAAGGTATGAAAGCATGTGAACATGGCAGAGAAAGAAGCAAGGTATGAAAGCATGTGAACATGGCAGAGAAAGAAGCACAACAATGCTTTTATCTTGCCCCTGGAGCAAAATTGCAAGTAAAATGTAAGGAAAGCATCTCTAAACCCCCACTACTAAAACTTTAAGGTTGTATGTTTAACCCCCTCATTTCTAAAATAGGACATACTGGTATACTGTATGTTAGGAGGTGTTCTGAAAGAGCTAATAGCATCAATGTTGCTGGTTGCAGATATAAATACATATATAGGTTCCAAATATGACACCTTTTAGAAACTTTAGGATATAGATGCCGCGATACGACTATATATGCACATGAGCACATACCTATATACATATTACATATATTACATTTCATTTAATGTATATTCATATATGTTTTAATTGTAACTAGTATCCAAAAAAATTTAAAAGAGACCCATTGTAAAAAAAACTTCACACTTATCTTGGTTATAGCACGAGCACGACCATTCCAAATCACTTTCAAGTTTCAACCATGTTTTGGATCACATTCGAATCTAGGCATGGCCGAGCCAATGTCCTACATGTGTATCAGTGTCGAGGAAGTACCATGTGTGAGTAGAAGCCAGATACAGTCTTCTTGAGTATATGTTCAATCTAGAACACAATTAGAGGAGCCTACAAGAAGATCTGAATGTGAGTACTGGACAAGCTAAATCTTTCAAGATTAAACTCTGAATGTTAACTATTTGTCCTGAATAAGGGGATCAATGGACAATATATGCACAATTTAGGTCATGTGGTAGTATGTGACCGAATTGAACAATGGGCGGAATGAATGTAGCAGGGCCGGCCCTGAGCTCATGGAGGCCCAAACATTAGAAATGGGGCTCCTATACATAATGTGAAGAGAAAAAAATTAAATAACTAAAATAAAAAATATAACAAAAAAATTGCTACCACCAAGATTTGAACTAAAGACATCTAGTATATAGTATATACGACTAACATAATAACCACTACACCACAACTCTTTTGAGTTAAAAAAAAAAGGCCCATAGTAACTCCTTGTTCTATTCTAGATATGTCCATATTGGTGCCCGCATAATCTTTGGGCCCTCGGCCGTCGTCCAGCTTGCCCTGGGCCAGGTCCGTCCCTGGGATGTAGATATTAAAAAAAAAAGAGGATATCCTAAAGCCTCATCTTGCAATTGAGGGGTTAAGTGCCACCAGCATAATGCTTAGAGTAGGTGGATATTAGAGAAAATTCCCTTAATATGTTTAAGGGTGTGGTCACGTAGAAGTGAGTGGTCTACGCAAGTATCTATAAATGTAGAGAACAAATTCGAACACCTCCCCCCCCCCCCCCCCCACCACACACACAAACACACACCTACACACACTACTGGCTTCCATACTTGATCTATCCACACTACTTCAGGGAAGAAGCAAATGCTAGTGAATAGTGAGCGTATATTCGTATGTTTGTAGTATCATGGGAGAAAGGTTCAAGCTCCAATATAAAGAGGACAAGAAGAAAGAAGGTCGTTAGGTGTCGGCTATGTGTCATGTATGTACTAAAGGATAGAACATAAAGTTACAGTAGTATCTAAAAACTGACCAGGGCACCAATGAACTGACTGATAAAATATGAATAATCTGAAATTGAAAGACATCATGAAGCCATGACAGGGTCTGAGCACCTTGAAGTACTGTTCATTAGTAGATCCAGTCTAATATTTTTAGAGGTATAGGTAAATGACTAGTCTAAAGCACCGCATCCGCATTGCATAATTCCAAGGTATAACAAATTGAATTCCAGTCTAGGAACAGCTGACCATATGTCACCCAAAATTAACCTTAGTAAATGCATAGTTAGAAGAATTATACAACCTATCCGTATGTCTCTAAAGTAGTAGGTGATATAGGATAATTCTTAGCTCACTCCCATATTTAACTGCATCACCTAATAGTCTCCTGGAACAAAAAGAAAATTATTTGAGGAAAACAAATATGGTGCTTGGTGCTGCCAGATATCCAGCCTGCTAATTTTATAACTGAAAAATAAAGGGTAAAGAAAGCAGTAATCTGCATCGCACAGTTTGCTTGTTACATGAATTTACACCTTTAGAGTTAAGACAAATGATCAAGAACCGCTGAAATTACTTGCAAAACTATAGGGAAAATAATAGGCTGATATGTAGACTTACAAGCTTAACTATGAGCACTTTCTCATGGCGAAGATGAGACAGCTTTTCACGAAGCTCCTCTGCTGAAACAAACTGCTTACCACCAGAGTAGCCACCATGTCCACCAACAGCAGTTACCATGTGGCCATGTGACAGCAGTTTGCACCTTCCACAAAGGATAGTCCTTAGCTGGTGGTGCCTCTTCTTCTGCTCCCAATGAATTACAACATTTGACCAATATGAGCACATCATAATTTACAGACTTGAGGAGAAGCACTAGAATCTGAAGCTTTTTACGCTTAGCAGTACAAAGAATAAAAATATAGAATGTAATGGAAAAGGAAGATAGATAAATAAACAGCAAATCCCTAAGATTGGACGGCACCATTGTTACTTGGAACCAAACACACTTCATTCTCACGATTACAGGTCTAAAGAGAATTAAAGTTGGAGCAGGATAGCTAAAATAGGGAAGTGCTTGTGGAGGAACTTGTAACAATACCCCTAAAATTGAAGACAAAATATATTGTTTAAGTTTTTAGGATCAATATTGGGATTGTCATTCCTTCACTCTTTGACATAATGTGTCATAGAGATGAATGCAATTCCATGTAACAAACTGTATCATCTTACCTCTTCATGTAGACTCTTTATATAGTCTAGGGAAACTTGTGCTTGGTTGCATAAGCTTAAATTGCAATACAAAAGGTATGTCTACCTACCCACCAACTAGCCACCTAGGTTTTATGGTATGGTCCTCGTGCTCATAGCTACCGTGGTTAGGAATTTGGCACCAACATAGAGAGTTGACATTAGGTCGACAACCCGTCATAAAATTTTATCAAATCTTGTATGGAGCTTTATTATGCTCAGTCAACCCTCTTCTGATGGAGAAGGCTTGGTTGACGATGATATTCTTAGTATCAGTGCTGATTATGAGACTAATGTCTAAGGAGCATGTTCTCTATTAACGTAGCAAGATTATGGATAATGCTTCTGCAGTTCAATGTTAACATAAACTATTGTTGAAGTTAAAGAGAAAACCTTCCCATCTCCCTTCTCTAGACCAGTCAGTCTCATGATATGAGATTGAGATAAATGTTATGCATAAATCATAGCATATTAGTTGAAGTAGTTGTTCTAGAATAACCTTGAAGTTGAAACTAAAAAGTACGCAATGACCAAGAACGGTAGTATTATATGGGTGAGGATGTTAGCTGATCAAGAACAATGTGCGTGCAAATGTGTATAAATATAAAATAAGAAATTTGAAATGGCTGACCAGAAACGATAAAATCCCGAAAATACTTTTTTGGGGGTCTTCCAATCCAACACCTATTTCAGACAGCAGAATTATAATTAGTGGTTCTCTTAAACAGAACTACACAGAATGTATCAGATAGCTTCCACGGATTAAAAGCTTCAATCTTTCCACAGTTTATATACAATTTGATCACAACAACACACATCAGATAAAATTTCTAAAATATGCACTGAATCAACAAGATATAATGCCACTTCCCAAATTCTAGACCAAAACTAAGCACTCGAGAGCATATCATAGTAGTGCCAATGAACTAAGGCTTCAACTTTTATACCAATTTAAGCACAACAATAACACGTATCAAACCAGAAAAAATCAAGGTTCTAAACAGCGGTAGACGGATGCGTGGCGGGAAGGGTCCGTCGACACCTAGGCATTGCCTAGGCACCTGATACATTTTAGCCATTTTTTTACTATTTTACCCCTTATTTCCATAATATGCATATTTTAAGAATCTTTTACATAACTAAGTTCTAGAACAAAGATTTTAAAACTGACTAATAGGTCCATAATGCTTGGAAAAATGTTTTGCAAAAATATCTAGTCGAGTATTGCTCCGCCTAGGTATCCGCCTACGTCGCCAAACCTCCGTCGACCGCTTACTCCACCGCCAAAAACAGAAGTGGCACGGAGAGCGACCTTCTCGCGCCTTGGCGCCGCCTTCGCAGCCACCTCAACCGCCATTTAAAACACAGGAAAACATAAAATGATCTTCCAAATACAACTTGTTGGGTTTCCTTCTACAACCACATACAATTTTAAAACGGGAACAAACATCAAATCAACAAAGTTGACGAAATTTCAAAATTATAAGTGCTAGGGTTTCTTTTAAGCCAAAGGCTAATGCTAGAGAGAATAATATAGCATCCAGCTACTTTTTGGACTCACGAATACGATATACTACAAAAAAGACATGGGGATTGGAGACACAGACATGACACCAATATTGGACTGACCTGGTCTATTTTTGGAGCGCCAACGTCGCGTCTGGTTCATGTTCGACGAGACAAGGCACCTAGTTTTCTAGCGTCTGTGCTTCCTAGGCATCCACAGACAAACAATTCAAACTCCTAAAATTCGCAATTCGAGATGAAATCTCACCAGCCCATAGGTTGCGAATAAATGTAGCCAAAGAGTCAGATTCGGCAATCTGGTGCGGCGCTCCACAGCCGTAGCAGGAGGCGACGGCTGAAGTGAGCTTCGCTTTTGCGTTGTTATTCTTATTTTGCTCACTTATTGTACTCCTCAAGAATGATCTTGGCTACCAGTTTGGCTTGGTTCGAGGAAGAGGTAGTCACTAATGTCCCTACCTACCCTAACCTAGTCGCTCTAATATTTTGGACTAACTCACCCAACTTACCCAAGTCGAACCCTAGATCTATAAGAACACTAGATTCCAAAAAACTATAGCCAACTCTCTTTCTCAAAAAACCTAGGTTTAATAATAGGATGGTAGGGACTCCCAAGAGATCTCACGTTGATAATAATAGTACCCACCATACTCATTTGTTGCCACATCCCATGGTCCCCATCATTTTCCTATGTAAGGGTTCGACTTGGGCGAGTAGGGATTGGAATCTACTTTTCTTCTAGATATAGAGTTCGACTTGGGAGCATAGTTTGCAGTATCGGCCGATACAGGTCTGATACCGATATGGTTTGACATGTCCCGATCCGATACAGACCGATATCGATATTGACCAATACCAACATTAGGGGTCTCTTTTCCAGTCAATTCGGCAAAATAAATTAATAAAAAAAAATACTAACCAACAAGGATGTAAAAGCACAATAAGGTTGTAAAAGCATGTAAATGAAGAAAACTTATGTATCGCAGGTAAACCAATCAGCAATAGTGACTATTATTTTATTCAATTTCAAAACCACTATGAAACAACACAAAAACTACTTAAAATTATGCCTAAATGTCTAAAATATTTTCTCTAAATTTATTACTAATCATTTGCTTTCCGATACCAAAAAAATCCAATACTCCGATCTGAAACCGGTGATATTAACGATACCGTCGATCCCGATACTCATAGGAAGGGTCCGATTCCTATACTGATACTACGAACCTTACTAGGGAGAGTTGGGTTTTGGAGGCTTGTGCGGCTGAGGGTATGGAAGAAGGCTAAGTTAGTCCAAAATATTAGAGCGACTAGGTTAGGGTAGGTAGGGACACTAATGGCGAAGGGGTCGGGTTGGGCTGGTTGCTATGAGGTTGGAGCTAGGGAGGATATCGGGGGTCATGAACTGGAGGCACGGCATCGCGGCTGGGATCGGGGGCAGACGTAGGTGGAGCAGCAGAGGCCAGGTTGTGGGACAGGAGGCGGTAGGTGGGATGCGGATTATGGGAGGGTTGCTAGAGCGGCTAGGAGAAGTTGAAAGGGAGTCGATAATGGGATCTGGCCAACGGTGGAGCTCATCGGGTCTGGGAGGCAATTAGGAGAGAGATTGAGCAGGTCAGGTGTTAGGGTTACGGTCTTTGGTGTTAGGGAAGGACCGAAGGTAATGTATTAGTTTTGGAAGAGAAGATGATGGTGGTTAGGGTTTTAGGGTTTGAGGCTTGGGAAGAGGGGCTAGGGTTTTATGTTAGTGGAAGGTAAAGAGTTAGACTCGGTATTTACCTAAACTACGTTGCCATCTAGAAAACGACATCGCGATTTCTCGTGCAACTCCATCCAATGTGTGATACCCAACGTGTGACTAAAGTAGACTCCACAGACACCGATACGACACCGAATTTGGAGTGCAATCGTCTTATGTGTGTGTGTTAGTATGAGTGTTAGTGTCGAGTTCATTAGGTGTCCGATACGACACAGTACTGACACGAGATCTATTTTTGATGTGTCCATGCTTCCTGGGCACCCACAGACTACAAGTTTTTGCCACCAACGCACACAGTCCAAACCCTTAAAATTCCGAAATAGGGATGAAAATCTCACCAGCTCGTAGGTCTCCGTATCGACGTAGCCAGGAGAGTCGGACTCGACGGTCTGGAGCGGCGCTCCGCAGCCATAGCAGGAGGCGACGGCGGAAGAGGGCTTCTTTCCGGCGCTGGCCTTCCTATTGTCCTTGATCTTCTTCCTGTTCTCCTTGAGTATGATCTTGGCTGCCAGCTCGGCGCGATGGCGGTCGAGGAAGATGTCGCCGCGGGTGGGGGCGGCGGCGCCGGTGCCGTCGGGATCGACGGCGGATGGGTGGGCGGCTCTGCAAGAGAATTTGGTCGGGGTTAGGGTTAGGGTTTTGTTGTTGTGGAGAGGGGAGGGAGGGAATGAAGGGGAGAGGAGGAGGGGTTGCAGCGCCATTGAAGTGGCAAGAGTGAACAGAGAGTATCGCTATGGATTGGAGGGAGCTTAACATGATAAGCGCGTGAGATGCACGTGTGGATGCTATTTTATTTTTCTTTTTCTTTATTGGTTTTTTCTGTTAGAAAATCTCTCTCTCTATTTTTTAAGGGTGTATTGTATGCCTTTTGAGGCCACTGTCCCCCAACACTCATCCAAAATGGAAGAAATAATTTGTTCTAATGCTCGATCCACTGATCTTCCATTACCCAGTCATGACTTTTATGTCTCTTTCCGCTGACTATAATGATTACTTGGGTTCGACGTTAAAAAATCTCTCATAAATTCACATAGTTTGTTATTTTTTATGTGCATGTTATATCCGGAAAGAATTATGATATTTTTATACAAGTTTCTTGTACAAAAAATTAGTTTTAAATAGAGTACAGTGTCCATATTAATAAATGTGGAATACAATTCATGTGAAGTTGATTGGAGTCAAGTAAAACATGTGACGGTATGGAATATTATTTTATTGTTCTGTTTGATGAAGTATTCAACTAGTATTAAACTGCACAGCCAAATCTACAAGTTGTTGATCGAATTGAACACCAAAGACTAACCTTCGAACCATATGTAGTCATAGGGTTCCGATGAAATCCCTATGATATTTGTTAGCGTGGAGTATATTTAGAGTGGATTGTGAAGCCAAACACGAAGTTACATACCTAATCAAATGACCATTGAGTAATTTTATATGATGTATCTTTGACGGTTGAATAGCAAGTAGGCGTCCCTAAGGCAATAGCCTAGTGGTAGTGCGAGAGACGCCTGAGTACAAATCTCGGGTTCGAATTTTCTCATGGACGGTTGGGTGGTTTTCAGCCACGGTCCAGCTTGAAAAAAAGAACACCTTAAAAAAATATAGCAAATAGGCCTCCCTTGTTAAATGAAGGGACACCTTGATCTTGGATCCAATATGGGCCAAGGACTCGGATAGATTGAAAGTATAGTGTTTACAATGGGCCATGTTGGACCAAAGATCCATTAATCAGTTACAAGATTAAATTCCTAACATGAGAAACACCTATAAATTACCTATAAATTGATACTATATAGTAACATGATTTTATTTTCTACACTTGGAAATTACTGATACACCGTAACTTGTACGTCACTGTAGCATACTACTCGTTGGTGCTTGTAGAATCCATGAGTTGCTGCAAGTGTTTTTCTTGGATATATTTTAACAAATTCTCCTATTCGAAGTATATACCTCCAAACTTTTTTTTAAAAAATAGCAAATATCTCAATTCCTTTGTATAGAAAAAAATAGGCTAAATTACAACTTAATACCCTCAACTATTGGAGTTTTTCAACTTGATACCCTCAACTTTGATAGGCATCAAGATAGTACCCTCTCCCTAACGGTGTTAAATGGAAATAGAAAATGACACAATTGTCCCTCTCACATTCTCTCTCTCCCCTTCTCTCTTCCCAGCCTCCCCTCTCTCTCCAGCGACGACAGCCGGAAGGGGGGAGGGCTGCGATCAGTAGCAGTAGTAGCAGCAGAAGCCGAGGGGAGCCGCGCGGGTGGGTGAACAACCGGAGGGGGGTGCTGGGTCGGCGGTCGTAGGGGGACACGAGCGGTGCATAGGAGGGAGGCGCGGCAGTACGGGGCTGCTCGGACGGCGAAGGGGCGGGGTCACGGGGGCGCGGGGTTGCTCGGGCCATGGCTGGGGCACGGGGCTGCTCGGGCCATGGCGGGGGCACAGGGCTGCTCGGGTCGGTGCAGGGGCGGGTGTCGCAGGGGGCCACGGCTGGTACGGGGGCGGAGGGGTGCGGGCGACCGCAGGTGGGGTCGAGGGGTGCGGTTGGCAGAGGGCATTGGTAGGGGTGTGGCCGCTGCCGGAGGGGGGAGGGGGAGTGGGTGGCTGGAATGGAGGAGGGGGATGGAGATGGAGGGTATTTTAGGAAACCTTTATTTTTAATTTTTTTTTATGTAAAAGTTATGTTTAACTAACTGAGGGTATCAAACTAAAACTTTATAATAGTTGAGGGTATTAAGTTAGTACCTATCAAAGTTGAGGGTATTAAGTTAAAAAATTTCAATAGTTGAGGGTATCAAATTATAATTTAGCCAAAAAATAAATTAATTAAGATATACCTCCACTATTTAACCAAAAATTTGGCTGATTTACAAAAAAAAAATGGAAATATTTGCTAGTTTTTTAAAATAGTGTGGTATATACAAGTTTTAATATTTTGAATGGAGTTATTTGCTAAAATATTCGTCTTCTTTGTGTATATGAACAAGAACTTTGGCAAGTTGCAAGAGTGTGAGCACCCTGAATTTCGGGTTGATTTTTTTTAAATTTTTCTGATTGATTTAGTTTTAATAAATAATTTATTCAATTATTTATCTTTAAGTGTACTTTTCCGTGCCTTTGATATTTGGAGTGTCAGGGATGTTCAACTCTGGAAATCTTCTTCACGAGTTTTGGAGTGGACAGGATTACCTTCATGACGGTATATAGTGTCCCATCCAAACTTGTTCCCTTGTACTCTTTTTGATTCGCACAAATTTGGGTCGATTTAGACCATTTGATTATTAATTATTTTTCCCACTCTTTTCCTTGATCATTTTTAGCACGTTACCGTGACTTTTAATTTGGGAGCGCAAGACCAATCAGTTTCTTGAAACCAACTTCTCATTGATGATCTACTCGAGACGTTCGTCATCCATGACCTTCGTGTCCCACTCAGACACGTCATTTTGTGCTCCATTTGCTTCGCACAACTTTCCTGACACGTGACCCGATTTTATTTCACTCTGCGGTGTCACATTTATTTTCCAACTTGATTTGTGGGCACCATGTCGACCAAAACCTGTCAGCCCCAATTATGGACATAGCCCACATTGAGTCTACTACCCGTCCGACACTTGTGTCCCATTTATTGGAATCCCCATGTGCTACTTATTTACCCATGATCATCGACACCTATTTTTATTCAATTTTCGCACGATGTCCGATTTTCATCCAACCCGGTTTGACCGAACCCAGTCCAGCCCAGTTTCGTGTTACCCTCCATCATGACACCCTCACTTTCCTCGTCCAAAAATAATATTGAATCCTATTTCACTATTTATTGGAATTTCCATTTATTTAAATTCCATGGAATGACCTATTTTAGCTATTTAAATTCTAGCCTTTGGATCCTCCCATTTAATCCCATCCATTAATTCCTTCATGCAACTTTTTCCCCAAAACCCCTATGGCCATGTGGCCGGCCCTAAAATTCATGAGAGAACAACTTTTCTCTCTCTCTCTCTCTTCCTCTCTCACATTAATTGCTCACCTTCTCTCTCTCTCTCCCACTCTTTTTATTTTTCACAACAACAAACCAACATCAGCAGCATCAAACACCACCCTGCCGAGCTCAACACTTCCTCCTCCCCGGTAGGCGTCGTCGGCCACCACTTCCCGGCCGAGCAGCCGCGCCACCACCAACCATCTCCTCCTCCTTCCCTCCTCCTTTTCTATCAATATCACCACCACCACTACACCATTTCCGCCACCACCAACCATCATAACCACCACCTAACCACCTCCACCTTCGTCAGGCCGCGAGCCCCCACCGTTGCCGGCCTGGCCGAGCACGGTGCACCGTCGTAGCAGCACCAGAGCACAGCAGCAGCTGCTGCATGCGTACAGGCGAGCACGTACGGGCCGCCGTCGTGCACCGCCGCACCACCGCACGGGCCGCCGTGGCCCCCTGGCCGTGCGTCCTACTCCGACGAGCAGCCCCCTGACGGCCACCGTCCTCCGGGATGCACCGTCGAGGCGATTCGTGCGTTTTGCACGACGTCCCGTCGTGACGAGCTCGGGAACGAGACTGAAATTGCGTTCCGTCGTAGCAACTTCGCACGCGTTTTTCTGGAAATCCGACCGTTGGATCGGTGATTTCTTCACTCCGTCACAATTTTGGCATATCCACCTTCACTCCTGTCAATTTTCGTCCGTTAATTTTATCGTTTGATACATCAAAACCGGCCACCAAGTTGACCGTTTAAATTGTATTAAATTTGGACAATTTCGCGGGGCCAACTTCGTCAGCTTGTATCTCCTCCACCGCAGCTCCGTTTGCCGTGCTACTAGTTCCGGTGCGAAGCTGGTATAACCCTCTTGCTACCCCTCCAGTTATGTTTCATTGTGAGCTTGTTTGATTGGTTGAATTCGACGCCAAAGTTGGTCGTTCGAATTCGTAATTTTCAACTTGTAAAATTCTATTTTTGAACACGGGACTCCAGATTTCATTTTTGACACCACCATTAGACTTGTGGCGTCGTTCTGGCATGTTTTTATATAAAATTTGTTAGATTTGGAGAACGTGGGCCCTGGCACATTTTTCGGTACAAAGTGGGTCCCACATTCTGGGTCAACGGGACTTTTTGATGCCGGCTCATCGGAATCCAATTCCGGAGATACCGTTGAGTTCGTATCGTCATTCTGGACTCGTTAACATATAATTTGCTAGGTTTTGATGGACATTGAATTCGGCACGTATTTCGGTACAAGTCGGATACCAATATCCGGGTCAACGGGTTATTTTGAGATCGACTCATCGGAATCCAATTCCGGAGATACCATTGAGTTCATATCATTATTCTGGACTCGTTGACAGGTAGTTTGCTGAGTTTTGAGAACATTAGCTCCGGCACGCATTTCCGTGCAAACCGGAATTCTAAGTTCTTGTCAACGGACCAAATTGAGATCGGGTCAACGGAATCCAATTCTGGAGATACCGTTGGGTTCGTATCGTCATTTTGGTTTCGTGGACATATAATTTGTTTTATTTTATAGACTTGTTTTCTTGTACGTTTTTCGGTGCAAAACGGTTCCGACACGGACACCGTTTTGACCCGAAATTACTTTTTTGCCCTTTTGTCCAAATTGGACCGTTGGGTAGGCTATCCTAGCTAATTTGACCATTTTGGACATATTGGCGATGTTTATTTCATCGTCCGACAATGTTTGTTGATAATTTCTCTGAGTTTAACCTTTTTATAATTAATTAATAATTAATTCTTATAGTGTTCGTATTTCGGGATTAGTACAACGAAACTGAGATCAGTCAATTCCAGTGATATCACATCGCTGAAATTGACAAGATGAACACGTGGATCACTATAATAAGATTATCAACCTTACCATTGATCTTCTTATCTCGATTTGCGTGTCGCAAGTTTCGACGTACGAATAACGAAGTACACTTTATATCTTTAATAATTAGACTAGAAATTGACCCTGTTTGACCAGAGTTGACCAGTTGATCCAAAGTCAACTGTAAGTCAACACTTGACCTAGTTTGACTAGATTATTGGCCGGAGTCGACCTAGAGTTGTTTTGACTTAAAAGAACCTAGGATAATATAGATTGCTTGTAGAGATTCATTATTACAACTTGAACACCTTGTAACCTGTGTTGCTTTAAATAGGACTCTGTGGCTTCAGTTGGACCCCTATACTTATCAGCTGTTCAGGTTATCAGGCGAGTACATTCTTTGATCATTTCATATCCTGCTTAGAATTATATTCCTGCTTTAGATTACTATACTTGATGCTGTCACGACATTATCACGGATTAGTACTATACGGATCTCTTCATGCGATTTTATCCTCCTCGGGAGCATCGGGTACATTGTGTCATGTGCGTTTCACTTTCATCATGTACTCCTGTGCTTTCACCATACATGTACACTCTTGTGAATCTTGTACTCTCATGTTCACAGAGCCTTCATGTATACTATCATGTGCACCCTTTCAAGGGCCTCATGTGATATCATGTACAATAACATAACCTGCTTAGATCCTTGTGTATTGATTGAGGAAAACGGGGGAGTGCTAGTAGTCATGTGAACAATTCCATAGTAGTGTAGATCATGTACAACTCTTTAGTGTAGATCATGTACAAATCTGTCCCGTTCACATGTGCTATCATGTACTCTACATCACTAGCCACTGTTAGTTCTCTATTTATAGTAGATATTTCTATTACAGTTCTCTCTCTGTTTATATACTGTATTTCTTCAGATCATGTATCTTACTTTACTGCATGATTATATTTTCTAACCTGCTATGATTTGTTGAGATGTATTGTGCTCGCTCCTGTCCTGACTGGACCTGTTGATAAATTTTACAGATAGCCTGGGATTGCCTGCTAGCCTAAAGGAGACACAGTAGAGGTTGTTTAGATAGTTATTTCATTTTGTCTGGAGTTGTATTTACTTTGTGGATTACTGTATTTGAGTTTTGAGATGTATTTCTGGGTTTATGTATCTTAGACACTTAGACTTCTATCTCCTGTATCTCTTTTGGATTTCATGTTTTATCTATCCTTATCATGCTCTACCTTAGATGTGATTGAGACTGTATCTGCTATGTCACCCCCATTCGGAGAGTATAAACTGCTTAGTCTTATACTATTAGATGCATGAGACCTAGGACAGCGTTCTACCGCCGACACTGCGACGTAGGCTGGGCGTTGTTGCGTTCTCGTGCCCTTACTCTAGGGTGCGGGTCGTGACACGTTTTTAGTGGTGGCCCATGCAGGTCAAGTTTATGTAGTGGTATTCGAACTAGAGTACCACTACAGCCTGCAGTAGGAATATGATATATTTTTGAAGATACTCAATCACAATTAGGATCCCTTGAGAGATTCCTGGGACGACCCTTGAGAATCTTGTTTAGCTCCGATTCGAAAACTCTTTTTCCTTGATTTGATTTATCTTTACTTTCTGTTGTTGAATTTGATTTTGATGTATTATTATTGAATTTGAGTTTGTATTTATTGATTTTGATGAAGATTATGGAATTTTGAATCTTGATGTTAGCTATAGCATCCGAGTTTGTAGTTATATGATTTGAAGGATTTTGTTCATTTTTGAATTTTGATGTTCGTTGATAAATTTAATTTTTTTTGGTATTCATTGTTGATTTAATTTAATTTTTGGCAAGATGAAATTATATGGGCTAGGTCATCTAAGTTATGGAAATCTTGTCTTCTATAGTCACATTAGCCAGCATGGTGAGGACATATAGTCTGACTTTGGATATATTTCTCGGAGGTAAAAATTTAAGATTTTTGCAGCCAAGCTAGTGGCATCACGAAAATGTTAAATACCATGATTCTAGAGGTATGTGCATAAGTCAAGGACTCTGTGATTATCGTAGCCTTGCTTACTAGTATGACGAGGATTTAGAGTACCATGATTTTGGATAAACGCATATGATTATCAGATTGTACCTTAAATATTTTCGAACATGTTTTTGCTACTTTTGTTTCAGTCATTCAAAAAAAAAAAGAATTATTGTTGTTTTGTTTTGTTTTGTTTCTCATTGTTTACTTAGGAGTAGCTTGTATAACTTCTTACCATGAAATTCTTCTTAATACAATGAATCGACGATTTTGCTAGACTTTATCTTGGATTTGATAATTTAGCTCTGGATTTCAAAATGGTTTTTCTTTAAACAGATAAGCAAACAGATTTTTATCGTTATTTCTTTCTTGCTATTATTCTTGTATTAGATAATAATAAATTGTCTTGATTACACCAATCACCTACTTTGCAACCTTGGTAGGAATCTAAATGTTGGTCTTAACGTAGAATTAAAATTTTATATTGGGACATGAGAATATATATATGAATATATATATATATATATATATATATATATATATATATATATATATATATATATATATATATATATATATGTATATAGTGGACACCTTGCCTGACACGTATGCATGCTACACTTGATTTTCTACCTATCTGAATACATATTAATATGTCGTTAATGTTTAAATTTTCAAAACTCCAATATTTCTGATTCTCTGCTTTTCCTAGCTTAACTCGTAATTTAAATATAAATTTCATGATAATAGTTTTGTTTACATCAATGCACATGTATATTATACGTAGGGTTACAATTCAAAATTTTTGGTTGAGTTTTGTGTTTGAATTTGTCCAATCTAAAGCTGTGTACATTGTTGTAAGTAGGGATATAATGTTAGGTTCCATATTCTTACATGTTAGGTTGTGATAAACATTGAGTTGGTTTTGATGTTCAAATTTCTCCAAAATCCTGAAAACTGAATACGTGTTAACATTTTTACATTGATTTCCATGTTTAGTTCAATTTCAGATTCAACATGTAATATTGAACTGTATGCGTAGACAAATGTATGGATAATATGTTAGGGTTTCATTTCTATCATGTTAGGATGTATTGGGAGCATTGAGATTAGTTGTGATGTTTCAAACTCCTAAATTTTGAAATTGCATTATGTTAATATTGTACTGGTTTAAATGTTAGCTTGTTTTCAGATTTTGTATGTAAATGTTGAACTAAAACTGGGTTTAACCTTTCAATACTAAGCTATAACCCTGTACAAGGACACACACACACACTCTAACTTAGTATACACTGCCATGTAAACCTAACCCTTCCTCTCTATGTTATGTTTATATATCTATATAGATATATATAGAGTTTATGCATACATGTTATAATGTATATAGATACATAACTAAATCTCTACCTCTTTATAGATATATATGGTTAGTCATGCACATGTATATTATACGTAGGGCAGCGATCAGTAGCAGTAGTAGCAGCAGAAGCCGAGGGGAGCCGCGCGGGTGGGTGAACAACCGGAGGGGGGTGCTGGGTCGGCGGTCGTAGGGGGACACGAGCGGTGCATAGGAGGGAGGCACGGCAGTACGGGGCTGCTCGGACGGCGAAGGGGCGGGGTCACGGGGGCGCGGGGTTGCTCGGGCCATGGCTGGGGCACGGGGCTGCTCGGGCCATGGCGGGGGCACAGGGCTGCTCGGGTCGGTGCAGGAGCGGGTGTCGCAGGGGGCCACGGCTGGTGCGGGGGCGGAGGGGTGCGGGCGACCGCAGGTGGGGTCGAGGGGTGCGGTTGGCAGAGGGCACTGGCAGGGGTGTGGCCGCTGCCGAAGGGGGGAGGGGGGAGGAGGAGTGGGTGGCTGGAATGGAGGAGGGGGATGGAGATGGAGGGTATTTTAGGAAACCTTTATTTTTAATTTTTTTATGTAAAAGTTATGTTTAACTAACGGAGGGTATCAAATTAAAACTTTACAATAGTTGAGGGTATTAAGTTAGTACCTATCAAAGTTGAGGGTATTAAGTTAAAAAATTTCAATAGTTGAGGGTATCAAATTATAATTTAGCCAAAAAATAAATTAATTAAGATATACCTCCACTATTTAACCAAAATTTTGGCTGATTTACAAAAAAATGGAAATATTTGCTAGTTTTTTAAAATAGTGTGGTATATACAAGTTTTAATATTTTGAATGGAGTTATTTGCTAAAATATTCGTCTTCTTTGTGTATATGAACAAGAACTTTGGCAAGTTGCAAGAGCCCCCCTGTTGCACTCGTTTGGTGGTTGTGCAGCCTTTGACTAGGGGTGAGCATATAACGGTTTTGAGCTGAAAATCGACCCGAATCGACCCGAATTAACAATTTGGGTCGGTTTCAAGACTAATGGGTCGGATGTCGGTTCTAAAACCTGTAATATTCGATTTTTCGGTTCGGGTCACGGATTTGGGATTCAATTTTCGACCCGAACCGAAAATCGAACAAGTGTATTTACATTTTTACCCACACTCAAGTATAAAACAAAACCAAAAAACCTAAACATAAATTTTACTCTCCACTCACTGGAGGCATGCCGCCTCTCTTAGCTCTCTCTTGAAGAGAGTATCTTCCTCTTCATTTGTGCTCTCTCTTGAAGGTCTCTTCCTCGGAAAGTCCACTAATACTCCGGTGACCGGCAATGAGTTCATTCGTACTCACACTATCTCTCTCACTCTCATCCTCGAGAGAGATCTCTCTCACTCCGGTCTGGATCTAGATCTGTAGTGTCAAATTTTTTTAAGTATCTCTCAATCTCTTGATCTTTCGATCTAACTTAGATTTGTCTCGATCTAACCTAGATTTGATAAGAAATCACTATAATCACTTAATTTTAATTTATTTACAAATATTTATTTATTTTATTTAATTTTTCCTAATTAATTTGTTATTTTCTTGTATGAACCATGGAATGAGAGCACTGAGCACTCAATGTCTCAAGATCTAACGTAGACCTTGTAAATTAATTTCTTGTAAATTTTTTTTACATTTGAGCTTATTTTTCATAGAATCTTTGATGACTTTTTTATTTTATTTATGTGGATTCGAATTTCTGTTGAAAGATGGAAGCTTTTTGCCCATATGCTCAATATGGAAATATTTTGTGTTTCCATTTTCCATTTTGATGTTACTAATAATCATGCATCGGCACGTTCAGTGTGTGAAAGATCAATTTGTGAAAGACAGGATTAGATAGTCATTCAAATGTTAATGTAATTTTTTTTTTTGATTTATATATGGCATGTTGCAGCATCAAATAAGAATTGAATTTGTTGTAGCTTGAGCATATTTTGCATGTGAATTCTGTGTGAATTATTGGAAAATATGCAGGCAAGATCCAAGTGTGGAATGAGGAGTGAAGCAATTGCTTTGGTTGCACTTGCAGGTGAAGTAATTGCTTTGGTTGCAGGAACAGTGTATTCTGTTTATTGGAAGAGTGTATGTATTTTGTTTATTGGAAAAATTTGCAGGCAAGATCCAAGTTCGAATTATTTGGTTGCAGAAAGAAAGCATTTGCCAGATTAGAAGAGTGTATTTTGTTTATTTATGAAATTTGTTGGAAATATGGAAGAGTGTATTATGAAATTTGTTTATCAGATAGGTAATAGTAATCCTCATGTTGGAAGATTGTATTCTAAAATTGTAATATGAATTTTTTTTACTCTTGTTTCAGCTCTCGCTATTTTTTGTAATATAAGAATGTCATAAAAAATTTGTAATATGAAAATTTTGACAATAACGAGTTTTTTTTTTCTTTGTATGAGAATTTGGCACTAATTATTTTTCCTGCTATTTTTTTAGTCTATTTTGGTTTAACAGGTCTGGCCCACTTGGGTCCATTGAATCGAACCGACAAAAAATCGAATCTTTTAATTCGGTTCGGTTTTTATTTAATACGGTTCGGTTTGATTTTTTTTTATTTAATACGGTTTGATTTGGTTCGATTTTTTGAGATACGGTTCAGTTTGATCCGAACCGAACTATTGCTCACCCCTAGTACCTTTGGCAGTTGCATTTATAGCAGTACCTACAAACAAACGAAAAATTAGTAGTTCGGATTGTAACTTAATAAACCTATTTTAAAAGTGGAAGGTTGAATTGTTAAGTTTATAAATTAGCTGAAAAATCAAAAATATTCTAATACAATTACTCAAGTATTGTCTTTCTTTCATACTCCTTATAGCATGTCCGTCATCGTGAGGCACGGTGGTTGACTGTACTATGGGAAGCTTGCTCTTGCATGCCATTTGTAGCAGCGAGCTGAGCATTTATTTTTGAGCTCAAGATGCATTCGTCAGCCACTGCGAACGAGTGGTGGTTGCGCGTCTTTAGCCACCATGAACCAGGACCGGTCCTGGAGTAAGTCACACAAATCATCGAGTTTAGAAACCCCTAATTAGGACAACCCCCCCTCCCTCCCTCCTCCCCCCCCCCCCCCCCCCCCCCCCCCCCTAGGCCCCTTAGTCCCTAGCTCTCCGCAATGCTTTTGCGGTCCACCTAACTCATCATTGTCCGTTGAACCGGCAATCCCTCGTGTCCATATTTTATGATTTTACTAGAAAGGCCTCCAGTAGTTCAGGAGTAAGAAGAGCAACTCAGAATACGAGCACCACACTGTCGTCAAAACCGGTAACAACTGGCTTATTAGCATTTGTCAAAAATTATTGGTCTTATTTACCTTGGCCACAATATTTATAGCTTTTGTAGCTTTTTTATATTTTTTTTCTTGAGTCAAGGAATAAGGACAATCAAATTTAGCTTCAACTAGGATAATCTAACCCGCTGGACCACCCCTGCTGCGAACCCTCATGCAGAAAATTGTACACATTTTCGAGTTCCATATTCTACTATGATGCTCTTATATACTAATCCACGGCTCAGGCGGATGAATAGAAGTATATATATATAATATATATATATATATATATATATATATATATATATATATATATATATATTTCATGAATAAATATCGAATTATTCTGTGTTGCATAAAACCAGTCAATTGGTGCTTTGGGTCCATGGCTCTTATTTTGACAAGGGCCTTCAGGAAGACCGACTAGCCCGATATTTTATTTTTCTTCTCATTTTCATAAAACATGCTTTGGGCTGCTAAAAGCAGTGGCATACAATTGTATAGTATTTTGTATTATTATTATTTTCTTTCATGTAAAAGAAAACTCTTATATTAATATATGTACATAATAATATCGGATAGTTAAACTATTACTCGAGACTTCTTTTTTTTTTTTCCTTAAAATTTTAATGACATAAGAATATATATACAATTTATACGACTAAGTCACGTTCAAGTGTATAATAGTAGAAGTAATATTTGAAAATATATATACAGAAACTCTCTGTGGATGGCAGTCACCTGTATCATTGACTACCAATTCCACGAATAATATCAAACCATGAGAATCAATGTAACTGGAGTTTGACTCCACGTGTGAAATATAAATCCAAAAAATGAATTGTTTTATCTTCAATTATATTTTGGAAACACCATATTGGTGTTATTTCAGAATCATAATACCACCACAACCATGGTTACTGTGAAAGCACCATACTTTTGCATAAAATTTATGTGATTGTGATTTCAAAATCACAACCCAGTTTTGACTAACCTCGGACTCTAGGTCAGGAATTTTATACCTAGCAGAACTTTCCATTCTTGACTACAGGGGTGTTTTGAACCCGACTAGTAACTATATGTAGGGGTTTACAAAACACACGTGCACAAGGTGATGCAAAACCTCCCCCCACTCCCCACATGGACGAATGGCAGTAGAGCAGCCCAAGCTCCAGCCATCGCAGACTTCTACATTCGTAAGAGACTATTTGGATAGCTGATAGCGCATTGAAAGCGGTTTGAAAGTCATTTTAATTTTAACTGACCGTTGGCATAGTCGGTTTCAGTGTTTGGATATTTCTTGCAACTCAAAACAAGTGATTGTAATACGATATTTCATTGTAACTGAAAGTATCATTTCTTCATTTATCAGTTGCAGTAGAAATGGATCGCAACTCTATCACAAGTTGCTATACTCTCTACGTTTTAAATTTCCACACACGCTTTCATGTTGTAATCCAAAAAAAATGGTCTGAAACTATTCACTTACGAAAAAAAAATTTATGTATGCAAACCATATTTAGCTTCAACTAGGACAACGCAACCTGCTGGACCACCCCTGCCGCGAACCCTCATGCAGAAAATTGTACACATTTTCGAGTTCCATATTCTAGTATGATGCTCTTATATACTAATCCAAGGCCCAAGGGATGAATAGAAGAAGATTTTTAAATTTTATATTTTCATAAATAAATATCGAATTATTCTGTGTTGCACAAAAACCAGTCAGTTGGTGCTTTGGGTCATCCAATGATCCAAGGACCAAGACCAGAGAAAGTCACATATTCATAGCCCTGGCTCTTATTTTGACAAGGGCCTTCAAGAGGACCGACTAGCCCGACATTTTTCTTTTTCCTTCTCATCTTCAGAAAACAAGCTCTGGGCTACGGGCTTTGGTCTGCTAAAAGCAGTGACATACAATTGTATAGTGTTTTGTATTTTTTTTTCTTTCATGTAAAAAAAACCCTCTTATATTAGTATACATCCATAATAATATCGGATAGTTAAGCTATTACTCGAGACTTATTTATTTATTTTCTTAAAATTTTAATGACATGAAAATATATATACAGTTTAGACAACTCATAGTCACTTTGAAAAATAGTACAGACAAGCTCATATATACAGTTTAGATGACTCATACTCACTTTCAAGTGTCTTTATAATAGTACAAACAATATTTGAAAAATATATACAGAAACTCCATGTGGATGGCGGACCTGTATCATTGACTACCAAGTCCATAATTTCCATGAATAATATCAAACCATGAGAATCATTGTAACTGGAGTTTGACTCCACATGCATGTGTGAAATAAAAATCCAAAAAATGAATTATTTTATCTTCAATTATATTTTGGAAACACGATATTGATGTGATTTCAGAATCATAATACCACCACAACCATGGTTATTGTGAAAGCACCATACTTTTGCATAAAATTTATGTGATTGTGATTTTGAAATCACAATCCAGTTTTGACTAACCTTGGACTCTAGGTCAGGAATTTTATACCTAGCAGAACTTTCCATTCACGACTACCGGGGTGCTTTGAACCCGACTAATAACTATACGTAGGGGTTTACAAAACACACGTGCACAAGGTGATTTAAAACCTCCCCCCACTCCCCAGTCCCCACATGGACGAATGGTAGTAGAGCAGCCCAAGCTCCAGCCATCACAGACTTCTACGTTCGTAAGAGGCTATTTGGATAGCTGAGAGTGCATTGAAAATGAATTGAAGCTATCATTTTAATTATAACTGACTGTTAGTGTAGTCCGTTTCAGTGTTTGGATATCTCTTGCAACTTTATTGCAAGTGATTGTAATAAGATATTTTATTGTAACTGAAAGTATCATTTCTTCATTTTTCAGTTGCAGTATAAATTGATCGTAACTCCATTACAAGTGGCTATGCTCTCTACTTTTTAAATTTCCACACACGCTTTTATATTGTAATCCAAACAAAATGGTCTGAAACTACTTACTTACGAAAAGAAAAAAAATATGTATGCAAACATAATTTGAAAATTAATATATTTACACTTTCATTACAAGCGCATTATATTATAACATATTAGAATATTAGAAGTGATATTTTCAACTTTCGAGAAGCTACAAGTAGGGGTGAGCATTAATCGGTTTTGAACCGAAAATCGAACCGAACCGAATAAGAGATTCGGTTCTATTTTTAAAAAAAAAAGGTTCAATTTCGATTTTAAAAATACTAAATTTTCTTATTCGGTTTAGATTTTGGATTTCGGACCAAAACCAAAAATCGAATAAAAATTATATATATATATATATATATATATATATATATATATATATATATATATATATATATATATATATATATATATATATATATATATAAAGGGCCTTCAAAACGACTCAATCTTAAGCCGTCTAAGCCGTG
Source organism: Iris pallida (assembly GCA_029216955.1). Lineage (NCBI taxonomy): Eukaryota > Viridiplantae > Streptophyta > Magnoliopsida > Asparagales > Iridaceae > Iris > Iris pallida. The sequence continues at coordinate 42,306 of JANAVB010004370.1, read as the reverse complement.
TATATCATCAACCATTTTACTTTTTTAAAAATAAAATATAATTTTAAAATTAACTAACTTTCTTACTTCTATGTGGATAATCGAACCCCCTCTCCTCACATAAAAAATTAAAAACCACCCAATACTGAATATATTTAAAATTAAAATTATGTTTAAACTAAATATATATCCATAATTAAAAAAATAACCATAACAAATCATATTGAAATATATTGAAATTATATTTAAAATATTCTAATATAATTTAAATTTTTACATATTTTATTAATACTATTATTAATTTTTTTTTATACGTACAACGCACGTGAATGTGACTAGTATATATAAATGGGCTTCAAAACGGCTCAAGATTAAGCCGTCTAAGTCGTGTATATCTGTCACGACCCGCACCCTAGAGTAAGGGCACGAGACGTGGGTACGTCCAGCCTACGCCGCAGTGTCGGCGGTAGAACGCTGTCCTAGGTCAATCATCTAACAATATAAAGGTACCTGTACAGTATATACTCTCCGAATGGAGGTGACATAACAATATACAGTCTCAATCACATCTAAGGTAGAAGAATGAAAGACATAAAGATAGATAGATAGTAACTCAAAGAGAACAGTACAATAGATGAAATAAGTCTAAGTGTCTAGGATAACATAACATCCAGAATATCAACCCAATATACAAAATAAGTCTAAGGGTCTATACATCTCATCATCTCAAAATACAACTCAGAATGTGAGACAAAATAATAATATGAAATGACTGTCTAGCTAAACTAGCCTAGACTACTGGGAAAACACCCTCAGCTGCAGGTGGATCCTGCTGAGGGTCCTCAACACAAGTGTCATCTAGTCCTGCTCCATAATATGTAGTCACCCATGCATCATCCTCATCCTCTGTAATATTTTCAACAGGTCCAGTCAGGACAGGAACGAGCACAATACATCTCACACAGTTCATATCAGGTTAGGAAATACGATACATGCAATAGAGTAAAATACAGGAAGTGCTGAAAGGAAATATACGCTGTAAAAGAGATAGCTTGTAAAGGAAATATCTACTGTATATAGAGAACTGTAAGTGGCTAGTGATGTAGAGTACAAGATAGGCATGTAAATGGCTAGAATTTATACATGATTACACTACTGAGTTTATACATGATTACACTACTTGGAATTATTCACATGTCTACTTCTACTCCCCCGTTTCTCCAATCAATACACAAGGATCTAGACAAGTTACGTTATTATACATTACTTCACATGAGGCTCATAAATGAGTATACGTGAAGTTATACATGAGGGCTCAGTGAACATGAGAGTACATGATCACATGAGTGCACATGCATGATGGAAGCATAGGAGTACATGATGAAAGTGAAACACACGTAACATGAAGTACCCGATGCTCCCGAGAGGGATAACATCTCATGTAAAGATCCATATAGTACCAATCCGTGTTACCAACGTGACAGCATCAAGTAAAGTAATCTAGAGCGAGAAAGTAAAGCCTGAACAAGTATGAAACGGTCAGAGAATGTACTCGCCTGATGTATGAATGTCTGTAGAGAATATGGTGTCTGAGGAGAGGTGTCTGGCTCCTGATCAGAGCAACAAAAGTCACAATGTATTCTAAATAGTAAAAATAAAGTTTACTATGCATACTACATGATTCTAGGTCAATCTGGTCAAAAGTCAACTCTTGGTCAACTCTGGTCAACTCTAAAAGTTAAACTAGGTCAACTAGTCAAAGTTAGGTCAACCAATGTCAAACTAGTTAGGGTTTAGTCAAACTAGTCATTCTAGGTTAATTCAAGTTCAATCTAGGTCAACTAGGTCAAGTTTGACCTAAGGTTGACTTTGGTCAACTCTAGTCAAACAAGGGTCAACTAGTTAGGTCATGGGTCATTAGGTCAATTAGGGTTAGCCCCTAATGGCCATAGGCTAGTAACTTAGACCATAGGCAAATTTCATATAGGTTTCCATATAAACCTATATCTAGAAAGTCACATATATATACATATCTATATGTATAGATATACACAAGTCTATCTACTGCATATATATATCAATATATGTATACACTATATATAATACAAATCACACACACACATATATATATATAATGACACACACATATATATATATATATATATATATATATATATATATATATATATATATATATATATATATATATAATAACATATATAACATATATAGATAGTGAGAGAGGGAAATAATGAGAGAGAGTGAATTAGAGAGAGAGATGGAGTGATACTGATACAATGGGGGGGGGGGGTGTTTCCAGTTTCCTGAACTGGAAACCAGACCCACACACACACACAATAACACACACACAATAACACACACACACACACACCTATATATACATATATGTATATACATATGTACACACATGTATATACCCCTAAATACACAGATATTTATATAAAGAAATAACATCAAAAATTATTTTGAAATTGGATTTAAATAACTGGAAAAATACCAAAAATCAGAAATCCAGTGCACAGTGCACTCGAGCAATGGGTAAACCCAAACCCGAGTCAAAAATGACCTAAGGTCCAAAACCTTAGGTTGGTAAACGTGTCCCCCAGTGTCCCCTAGTGTCTAGGGTGCCTGAGTGTCCATCTTGACACGACACGACGTGTCAAACTTAGGAAAACCCAAATCGGGTAAATCTGGACACAGTGAATTGTCACCGCGTCGTGCACGCGTGCAACTCACTCTAGGATACGACACACACACACACGTGTCTCGTGCTCGTGCTAGAAGGTGCGCCTGGGGTTTGTGCACGTGTCCAAGTGCCTGCCCCGTGTCCACGTCACTCCAGGACACGACACGAGGTCCGTATCAGTCGTAAAAAACATGACTGATACGCGTGTTCAGACCGCATCGTGCACGTATTCAAGTGCCTCGTATTCGCGACACAGGACACGACACGTCTCGTGCTCGTGTCCATGTGTTCGCCTAAGGGTAGGCTACCTCCTCGTGTCATCACGAGATGCCCACGTGGCGTGTCCGTGCGACACGACACGTGCAAAGTGACCAATGTACAGTGTGCACGAACAGTGGGGTAGCAGGGCACTGCCACACTGTGCAGTGCAGTGTGTACAGCGTGTTCGTGTCGATTTTTTGACACGAAAATGACACAGTGTCGTGCTCAGTCAAGTGTAGTTGTAAACAACAAGTCTAGGGCTACATGAATATGTAATTAGTTCTACATTTTAACAAAATCAAAACCTTTGGGACATTTCAACAAACATGGTTTTTCATCCTAGGATACGTGTCTGATACGAACACCAAACCAACCCTAGATTTCACCAAACTTGTCCCACAGCTAGGGTATACCTATATGCATGCATTTATGAAGAAAAAATAGAATATTAACTATGTATGAGGGTATTTACCTATTGAGTGAAAACTCAAGTTTTTCAAGAAAATGAGGGGGTGTGTCCTATCCACTTGCTGGTGTCCAAGTCCTTGTGTCCAGCTTGCTAGCCTCCCTTAGCACCCTCTAGGTTGTAGGAACCCAATGCAAAAGACTAGGAGTGATTTGGTTCAAATTTGAGGAAGTTATGAAGGTTTGATGAAAAAGAAATTTTCTAGATTTTAAATTCATGTAAATTGATCATGAATGAATGTGATGGGGTTATATAGGAAGGGGGGTAGTGTAGGGGGGTGCCCTTGGCCGGCCAAAATGAGGGGAGGGTGTCCTCTAGGTTGCTTCCAAGTGAAGGGAAGGACTTTCATGCCAAAGTATTGATCTTTTGAGGGTTTTGTGGAAAATATATATAAGTGCATTCTAAGATATTTCCAACCTTTGACTAAAAGTAAATATCTATCCCCTTAGCATTCTAGGTTAGTAACTAATCTCTAGATTAGGGTAAACTAGGTTAGGGGCTCTCATGACACTTAACAATAATTAAATAATATTAAAAATCACATAATTCCAAATAAAATCTAGTAAATTACCAAAATATCCTTTTAGGCTAAAATCACTAATTTGATGTTCTAAGCCTATGGCTAGGATCACATGGTCATGGCAAACTTCTAGGTTAAGGAATAACTAGGGTTTCCCTAGTTTAACCCCCAATTCACAAATCAACAAATTAAATGGTTTACACTAGCCAAAAATCATCTAAAATCATAACATGCATTAATTATCCTTAATAAATGATTATAAATACAAAACTTCAAAATTATCCTAATTTCAGAAATATGGGTGTTACAAGTCTACCCTCCTTAAAATAATTTCGTCCTCGAAATTTAAAGACGAAACTGAAACTGATGAGAATGATAGAAAATCATACCTCAAGGTAAAAATAGATAAGGGTATCGCTCGCGCATCTCATCCTCCCGTTCCCAGGTGGACTCTCCTGGAGAATGATGCCTCCATGCGATGCGAACCAATGGTATCGTCTGGTTCCTCAATGCCTTCTCTCGTCGATCCAGAATCTCAACAGGCTGCTCTGGATAACGAAGAGTAGGTCCCACCTCGACCTCGGAATGATCAAGTACATGGCTAGGATCTGCCACGTACCATCTCAACTGCGACACGTGAAATACGTTGTGGACTCCCTCCAATGCTGGTGGTAAGTCTAGCCTGTAAGACACGTCATCGACTCTCCCGCTGATAACGAAAGGGCCGATGAAACGCGGGCTAAGCTTCCCACCTCCACCAAAACGTATATTGCCACGTGTCGGAGATATCCTCAAAAATACCTGGTCTCCAACCTAATCACAAACAAGGTCTCAATTTAATTATAATAATCAACATGGTCAACAAAACACAAACAAGACAACCTAATTCTAATCCTATCTCTAAGCTGTACCTCAAACTCCAAAGGTCGACGGTGGCTGTCGGCCCAGTGCCGATGTCTGTCCTGCGCCACGCGAAGTCAATCTCTGATGAGCTTCACCTTCTCTGCTGCATCTACAACCATCTCAGGTCCCAATAAGGCTCGCTCCCCAATATCATCCCAAGACAAGGGTGTACGACATCTACGCCCGTATAGTGCCTCGAAGGGTGACATCTCAATGCTGGCCTGAAAGCTGTTGTTGTATGCAAACTCTACTAAGTACAGGTGACTCTCCCAAGATCCTCCAAAGTCCAGGACACAAGTCCGCAGCATGTCCTCCAGTGTCTGAATGGTCCGCTCTGACTGTCCGTCTGTCTGAGGGTGGTATGCAGTACTAAACTTGAGCTGAGTGCCCAAGCTAATATGCAAGCTCCTCCAGAAATGTGAAGTAAAACGACTGTCCCGGTCCGATACAATGCTCACTGGAACTCCATGAAGTCTGACCATCTGTCGCATATACATCTCCGATAGCTTCTCGGTAGACAAACCCACTTTGAATGGCAAGAAGTGGATCGATTTGGTCAACCTGTCGACGATGACCCAAATTACGTCCTTCCCTCCTGGAGTACGCGGCAATCCCAAAACAAAGTCCATCGTGATGTGCTCCCACTTCTACTCCGAAATGGGCAATGGCTGTAACAGTCCCTCTTGCCTCTGCCTCTCTGCCTTTACCTGCTGACAGATCAAACACCTGGCTACGAAGTGTGCTACCTCGCGCTTTATCCCACTCCACCATACATTCTCTCTCAGATCCCTATACATCTTGTTGGCTCCCGGATGTATAGAGTACTGAGAACGGTGGGCCTCCTGCATAACCTGCTCCCGAAAGTCTCCACTGGGTACACACAGTCTGGAACCGTGCCTCAATGCGCCATCCCCTGCAAGAGTGAACTCATCGTCCGCAAATCCTGCTCTGACCTGCTCCCTGATGCATCGTAGAGAAATGTCATCGAACTGAGCCGACTTGATCCTATCAATCAAGTCCGACTGAATCTGGAGGCCCCACATCTGCATCTGCACTCCCGGCACAATCACCTCGATCCCAAGGCTCTCCAAGTCGGCTAACAAGTGACGATCCATCGTCAAACACATAGCTGTCGGATATCTGCTCAAAGCATCGGCAACTACGTTGGCCTTTCCTGGGTGATACTGCAGCAGAATATCAAAGTCCTTCATCAGCTCCAACCATCTGCGCTGCCTCATATTGAGCTTCTTCTGCGTAAACACGAATGTCAAGCTCTTGTGGTCTGTAAATATCTCCACGCGCTCTCCATACAAATAGTGTTTCCACAGCTTCAGAGCAAAGATAACTGCCGCCAACTCCAAATCATGGGTAGGGTAGTTCTTCTCATGGGGACGTAACTGCCTGGAAGCATAGGCAATCACCTTCCTATGCTGCTGTAAGACACAACCCAAACCCTTCCCCGAGGCGTCACTGTAGATAGTGAACCAGGCTGATCCTGATGGCAATGTCAGAATCGGGGCTGTCGTCAACCGCTTCTTCAACTCATCGAAAGCGGCCTGACACTCCTCTGACCAGACAAACTCTGCGTTCTTCCGGGTCAGCCTAGACAACGGCTCTGCAACCCGGGAGAAATCCTGGACGAATCTCCTGTAGTAGCTTGCCAATCCCAGGAAGCTCCTGATCTCTGCCACTGACGTCGGTACTGCCCAAGCCTCAACTGCTGATATCTTCCTTGGATCGACGACTGAGATCCCATCTCCAGTCACCACATGACCCAGGAAGTCAACTCTGTCCAGGAAGAACTCGCACTTCGAGAGCTTGCCGTAAAGCTGCTCCTGCCTGAGAGTCTCCAGGACCACTCTCAAGTGCTCCTCATGCTCCTCCTCTGTCTTCGAGAACACCAGGATGTCGTCGATGAACACCACCACGAACTTATCTAAGTACTGGTGGAACACCTTGTTCATCAAGTTCATGAACACCGCCGGGAAATTAGTCAACCCAAACGGCATCACCATAAACTCGAACTGGCCGTACCGCGTCCTGAATGCCGTCTTCGGAATATCCTCCCTCTTCACCTTTACCTGGTGGTAGCCTGACCTCAGATCGATCTTCGAGAATACCCGAGCTCCGCTCAACTGATCGAAGAGATTATCGATCCGCGACAGTGGATATCTGTTCTTGATCGTCAGACTGTTGAGTGCCCTGTAGTCGATACACATCCGTACCGACCCGTCCTTCTTCGATACAAAGAGTACTGGTGCACCCCATGGTGAAGAACTAGAGCGGATGAAGCCCTTGTCCTGCAACTCATCTACCTGCTTCTTCAATTCCACCAACTCGCTGTTGTTTACTCGATAGACATGCTGAGAAATCGGTTCCGCACCTGGAACCAAGTCTATCGAGAACTCAACGTCTCTGTCTGGTGGAAGCCCAGGCAATTCCTCTGGATATACGTCCATGAACTCCGCTATCAATGGATGTGGAGCTGGCTGCTCCTCAACTGAAGCTCCATAGAAAACTCCGCTAGTCTGCTCTGCCTGCCGTCGGGAATATACGAACTCTGGCTCTCATGGCGATCTGAACAGAACTCTACCCCCGCGACAATCTATGCTGGCATGGTGCCTGCTCAACCAATCCATACCGAGTACAATATCGTAGTTCGGTAGTAGCATTACGAGCAAACACACATCCAACTCTCGGCCTTCCAAAACTACTCTCCGTCCCTTACAAATATCACGAACGAGGATAATGCCACCCCCAGTCGTGATCTTGCAAGTCCTAGGCAACGATTCAGATATAACATGATGTCTAATCGTAAAAGATACTGATACAAAGCTATGGGAAGTCCCAGAATCGAACAATACAAAAGCTGGAATAGAGTCGAGAAGAATAGAACCTGCTATCAGCTCTCCAGTAACCTCAGCATGCTCTGCTGCCATGGCGTAAGCTCGCCCCTGCTGTCTGTCATGCCCCGAGTCGGCAACGTTCGTCCCCGATGTTAATTTTGCCGATTCGATCGTCCTCGCTAAGGCGTGATGCCGCACGAGCCTGGAGTTGCGCTCGTGCAAGGCAAGATGACAAGTTCTCAAACGGTTATCTTTTGATATAAATACGCCAAGTTGAAACTTCACAAATCACATCAGAATTTAAGACGCGGTATAGGAAGATAGAAATGCTTTTCATTCATAGCTTGCAACGAAGTGCAAGTCGTAATTACATTGGATGCCGTTGCGGCTACATTGATTGAAAACATAAAGAGAATACATTCGACAAGTTGCCTGAACTACGCTTGCCGTCCCATACATTCGCCCCTTTATACATAAGCCGTCGACTTGAATTGGCTTCAAAATACTTCAGTATAGGAAGAGCTTCAAAACGCCTCTCCGCACTTCAGCTTCGTTTTAGGTTGGAGCGCCCGCCGCACCTGGGGAAATTGGGGGAGGGGATTAGCACACTTGCTAAGTGGACGAGACGAACCAACTCGTCTAAACCGACTCTGATTGTTAGGATAGGCATGCTTTAGAGTTGTCTTTCTATTAGAACTAAATGAATTCAGTTCATATTCGATAGCCGTCTTTGAGTATTAAGCATACAACATAACATCACAGTTTATCATATTTCTTACCACGGCCGTGCTCGTCCCTGCATGAAAACATAGATAATATTTACCCTGCATAAGATAATAGATGAGCATGAAACTATCTTATATGCGATCATTGGTGCTACGCACCACGAGGGACTTAATCGAAGTTGGCATGCGACGCTACCCTTTCAGCCTAGGTTGCAAGCCTTACTGAAGGTCCCGCATGCATCGCGCCGAAGCACGATAAATTATTCTCCCTAGGTCGAATCGGTTCCGATGCCCCGGATACCGTTTCGAGGAATCGAACTTGTGCACAAGCTGTCCATGACCATGCCTATGTGCGAACAGTTTAATGCATGCAAACCATTTTGTATAGCGCGGACAGTATTCAACGACATTATCATTTATGGCAACTTATGCATCGATTCATTTTTCCCGAAGCCATACACTCGATTTAGCGTCCCGTAGGCACCAAATTGTCCGAGGCATCAAAACCCATGTTCAACGTTTCATAATATTTTGCAGCACTTGAAATAGTCTATCTTTTTCTGTAAACCTTAAACTTTTTGGTTTATGTGAAAAAAGTTGTATTTGTAAATCGATACATTTTTCCCGAGTTCTTGACTTAGTGGATTGGCATGCAATTAACTTGGCATCGTTCGATTTGAATGGATTCGAAGCAAGGAATAAGTTTGCGGGACAGAATAGAAAAGAAGGCCGAATCACCCACCGATTACTTGGCTTCGTGCAGGTCGTCGAAGCGCTACGCAACATCAATCCTTAGTTACGCGAGCTCCTGCAATGCATCAACACTTTGTTAGATTTCCTTCTTTTCCCCTTACATCGAAATTTGTAATTGCATCCTTGAAAACGACGCGAAAGCACTTCAATCAAGCCCAGCGGCAAAGCTCCAAGAAAACCATACAGCGGTCTGGTCCCGTCGAAGGGACTCTTATAGAGAGCTCGCGCGCCGAGACGCAGCCCGCTGCATCTAGGACTTGTTCCAACAGAAGTCGTTCCATTAGTTGGATCGATTCTCGTATCTTCCGTCCAAATCGAATTGAATCGATGCCGCAAGGCGTTAACGTTTACCAAGCTTAGCGATCGAGTCAGATGGCCATCTAAGTTCCCGGCCGATCTGACTCGGCGCTAGCATATTATGAAGTTCCGTCGCCTATCGAAAGCGGGGCGCTACACTGTCCACCCCTGGCCTGATGCTGGTGCTGGGTGAACCTCTGCTGCTGAGTCGGCAAAGGTCCCTTCTGTTGCCCTGCCAGAGCCTTGGCTCTGCCTCCCTGAACTGGTCGTCCCGAAGACATGGGACACTCTCTCAGCTGGTGGTCTCCAGAACCACATAGTAGACACCTGCCAAGCCTCTTTCTGCAGTCATTCCATCCATGACCCTGCTTCTTGCAGAAAGTGCAACTGACGACCTACTGTCTGGGTACCTGCTACTGGTGCCTCGGCTGCTGCTGCACCTGCTGGAACGACCTCTGCTGCTGGTGCTGAAAATGAGGCCTCTTGGCCTGCCCTCTACTGCTGCCAGCTCCCTGAGTGTCGCAGCCCCTCTTGAGCTTCAGCTCAAGATCATCCTCAGCCGTCATCGCTCCTGCCAGAATCTCCTCAAAAGTGGCATTTCTGTCACTCTTGGTCAAGGACTTGACCTCCTTGACCAAGCCCTTCCTGAACCTCCTCGCCTTTGCTGTCTCGCTAAGGTCCTCCACAAATCTGCTCAACCGGCAAAACTCACCAGAATACTCCTCTACAGTCGGGTTTTCCTGAACCAGGTTCTCGAACTGGGTCTCCAAGGCACCGACTGCCTGATCCAGGAAAAACTTCTCCTTGAAGAGCTCCTTGAAAGCTCCCCATGTCTGCCCTGGAGTGCCTACTCTCGGGTCCGTCTGATACCAGGTACGGGCAAGATCCCGCATCTGGCTGGCTGCTGCCTCTATCTGGAGTCCGGCTGGTATCTCCGCCAGTCGGAAGATCTGCTCAATGTGTTCAATCCAGTCATCAGCATAAAGAATCCCCTCTATCCCCAAGAAGTCCCTGGGGTTCATCTTCTTGAAGTCCTGAATGCCCGGAATCCACTGCTGTCGCGGCTGTCCCAATCCTCCCTGTGGCTGGACAGCCAACCTCTCCACCGTCGCTCTAGCCAGCTGATGGACCTCATCTATGCCCCTGGTAAACTCTGTCGTATGACGCTGCTGCTGGGCCTGCTGCGTCTCTAGGAAATGCTGGAAGTATGCAAACATCTGTGCAGCATCCACTAATCCAGATGGCATCGGCGGCTGGAACTGCGGCTGGTGCTGCTGAAACTGTGGCTGACGAAACTGCGGGGGAGGCATGTCTGGGGTAGCTGGGATGGTCCCCCGAATAAGTAGAGGTGCACCTCCAAATGTGGCAGAAGCTCCCACATGAGCTGGAGTAAGGGGAGCTGCAGTCCCCGGGTCCTGGTGAGCTGGACGAGAGGTGGCAAACCTCTCAGTGGTGTCACCTGGACCGAGACGCTGCGATCGTGTCTCCACCATCCTGAAGACAGATCAACAAAAAAATCAATACGTAGAAGAAACGATATAGTCAAAGGGGACAGTTTATTTCAAAAGAAAGACAATATCAGCAAGAATTTAGATAGCAGGGATTTAGATTAGAGTTTTTTTTCCTAATGTGATTGAGTACCTCAAAACTACATTATATTTCCTACTGCAGGCTGTGGCGATACTCTAGTTCGAATACCACCACATAAACACGACCTGCATGGGCCACCACTAAAAACGTGTCACGACCCGCACCCTAGAGTAAGGGCACGATACGTGGGTACGTCCAGCCTACGCCGCAGTGTCGGCGGTAGAACGCTGTCATAGGTCAATCATCTAACAATATAAAGGTACCTGTACAGTATATACTCTCCGAATGGAGTGACATAACAATATACAGTCTCAATCACATCTAAGGTAGAAGAATGAAAGACAGAAAGATAGATAGATAGTAACTCAAAGAGAACAGTACAATAGATGAAATAAGTCTAAGTGTCTAGGATAACATAACATCCAGAATATCAACCCAATATACAAAATAAGTCTAAGGGTCTATACATCTCATCATCTCAAAATACAACTCAGAATGTGAGACAAAATAATAATATGAAATGACTGTCTAGCTAAACTAGCCTAGACTACTGGGGCAACATCCTCAGCTGCAGGTGGATCTTGCTGAGGGTCCTCAACACAAGTGTCATCTAGTCCTGCTCTATAATATGTAGTCACCCATGCCTCATCCTCATCCTCTGTAATATTTTCAACAGGTCCAGTCAGGACAGAAACGAGCACAATACATCTCACACAGTTCATATCAGGTTAGGAAATACGATACATACAATAGAGTAAAATACAGGAAGTGCTAAAAGGAAATATACGCTGTAAAAGAGATAGCTTGTAAAGGAAATATCTACTGTATATAGAGAACTGTAAGTGGCTAGTGATGTAGAGTACAAGATAGGCATGTGAATGGCTAGAATTTATACATGATTACACTACTGAGTTTATACATGATTACACTACTTGGAATTATTCACATGTCTACTTCTACTCCCCCGTTTCCCCAATCAATACACAAGGATCTAGACAAGTTACGTTATTATACATTACTTCACATGAGACTCATAAATGAGTATACGTGAAGTTATACATGAGGGCTCAGTGAACATGAGAGTACATGATCACATGAGTGCACATGCATGATGGAAGCATAGGAGTACATGATGAAAGTGAAACACACGTAACATGAAGTACCCGATGCTCCCGAGAGGGATAACATCTCATGTAAAGATCCATATAGTACCAATCCGTGTTACCAACGTGACAGCATCAAGTAAAGTAATCTAGAGCGAGAAAGTAAAGCCTGAACAAGTATGAAACGGTCAGAGAATGTACTCGCCTGATGTATGAATGTCTGTAGAGAGTATGCTGTCTGAGGAGAGGTGTCTGGCTCCTGATCAGAGTAACACAAGTCACAATGTATTCTAAATAGTAAAGATGAAGTTTACTATGCATACTACATGATTCTAGGTCAATCTGGTCAAAAGTCAACTCTTGGTCAACTCTGGTCAACTCTAAAAGTTAAACTAGGTCAACTAGTCAAAGTTAGGTCAACCAATGTCAAACTAGTTAGGGTTTAGTCAAACTAGTCATTCTAGGTTAATTCAAGTTCAATCTATGTCAACTAGGTCAAGTTTGACCTAAGGTTGACTTTGGTCAACTCTAGTCAAACAAGGGTCAACTAGTTAGGTCATGGGTCATTAGGTCAATTAGGGTTAGCCCCTAATGGCCATAGGCTAGTAACTTAGACCATAGGCTAATTTCATATAGGTTTCCATATAAACCTATATCTAGAAAGTCACATATATATACATATCTATATGTATAGATATACACAAGTCTATCTACTATATATATATATATATATATATATATATATATATATATATATATATATATATATATATATATATATATATATATATATCAATATATGTATACACTATATATAATACAAATCACACACACATATATATATATATAATAACATATATAACATATATAGATAGTGAGAGAGGGAAATAATGAGAGAGAGTGAATTAGAGAGAGAGAGATGGAGTGATACTGATACAATGGGGGGGGGGGGGTGTTTCCAGTTTCCTGAACTGGAAACCAGACCCACACACACACACAATAACACACACACACACCTATATATATACATATGTACACACATGTATATACCCCTAAATACACAGATATTTATATAAAGAAATAACATCAAAAATCATTTTGAAATTGGATTTAAATAACTAGAAAAATACCAAAAATCAGAAATCCAGTGCACAGTGCACTCGAGCAATGGGTAAACCCAAACCCGAGTCAAAAATGACCTAAGGTCCAAAACCCTAGGTTGGTAAACGTGCCCCCCAGTGTCCCCTAGTGTCTAGGGTGCCTGAGTGTCCATCTTGATACGACACGACGTGTCAAACTTAGGAAAACCCAAATCGGGTAAATCTGGACACAGTGAATTGTCACCGCGTCGTGCACGCGTGCAACTCACTCTAGGACATGACACACACACACACGTGTCTCGTGCTCGTGCTAGAAGGTGCGCCTGGGGGTTGTGCACGTGTCCAAGTGCCTGCCCCGTGTCCACGTCACTCCAGGACACGACACGAGGTCCGTATCAGTCGTGAAAAACATGACTGATACGCGTGTTCAGACCGCATCGTGCACGTATTCAAGTGCCTCGTGTTCGCGACACAGGACACGACACGTCTCGTGCTCGTGTCCATGTGTTCGCCCACGGGTAGGCTACCTCCTCGTGTCATCATGAGATGCCCACGTGGCGTGTCCGTGCGACACGACACGTGCAAAGTGTCCACTGAGCAGTGTGCACGAACAGTGGGGTAGCAGGGCACTGCCACACTGTGCAGTGCAGTGTGTGCAGCGTGTTCGTGTCGATTTTTCGACATGAAAATGACACAGTGTCGTGCTCAGTCAAGTGTAGTTGTAAACAACAAGTCTAGGGCTACATGAATATGTAATTAGTTCTATATTTTAACAAAATCAAACCTTTGGGGCATTTCAACAAACATGGTTTTTCATCCTAGGATACGTGTCCGATACGGACACCAAACCAATCCTAGATTTCACCAAACTTGTCCCACAGCTAGGGTATACCTATATGCATGCATTTATGAAGGAAAAACAGAATATTAACTATGTATGAGGGTATTTACCTATTGAGTGAAAACTCAAGTTTTTTCAAGAAAAGGAGGGGGTGTGTCCTATCCACTTGCTGGTGTCCAAGTCCTTGTGTCCAGCTTGCTAGCCTCCCTTAGCACCCTCTAGGTTGTAGGAACCCAATGCAAAAGACTAGGAGTGATTTGGTTCAAATTTGAGGAAGTTATGAAGGTTTGATGAAAAAGGAATTTTCTAGGTTTTAAATTCATGTAAATTGATCATGAATGAATGTGATGGGGTTATATAGGAAGGGGGGTAGTGTAGGGGGGTGCCCTTGGCCGGCCAAAATGAGGGGAGGGTGTCCTCTAGGTTGCTTCCAAGTGAAGGGAAGGACTTTCATGCCAAAGTATTGATCTTTTGTGAGTTTTGTGGAAAATATCTAAATAAGTGCATTCTAAGATATTTCCAACCTTTGACTAAAAGTAAATATCTATCCCCTTAGCATTCTAGGTTAGTAACTAATCTCTAGATTAGGGTAAACTAGGTTAGGGGCTCTCATGACACTTAACAATAATTAAATAATATTAAAAATCACATAATTCCAAATAAAATCTAGTAAATTACCAAAATACCCTTTTAGGCTAAAATCACTAATTTGATGTTCTAAGCCTATGGCTAGGCTCACATGGTCATGGCAAACTTCTAGGTTAAGGAATAAGTAAGGTTTCCCTAGTTTAACCCCCAATTCACAAATCAACAAATTAAATGGTTTACACTAGCCAAAAATTATCTAAAATCATAACATGCATTAATTATCCTTAATAAATGATTATAAATACAAAATTTCAAAATTATCCTAATTTCAGAAATGTGGGTGTTACAATATCATCAACTATTTTCTTTAAAAAAAAAAAGATTTTAAAATTAACTAGCTTTTTTATTTTTGTGTTGGTAGCCATACCCTCTTTTCTCACCTAAAAATTTAAAAACCATCCGATACTATAATATATTTAAAATTAAAATTATGTTTAAACTAACTACATAACATTATCTAATTAAGCACGTCCAGAATTAAAAAAAATAATCATAACAAATCATATTCAAATATATTCAAATTATATTTAAAATATTGTAATATAATTTAAATTTTTATATATTTATTAATATTATCATTGATTTGTTTTATACGTGCAATGCACGTGAACGTGATTAGTATATATAAAGTATAAATAAACCGAAAAATCGAATAAAACCGAAAATCGAACCGACTTAATTCGGCTCGGTTTGATTCTGTTATGGATCATTTCGGTTCGATTTCGCTTATTCACTTTTCGGTGAAGTTCGATTTTTGGTTATTCGATTCGGATTGAACCGAATTAACCGAATGTACACCCCCTATCTACAAGCAATCCAATAAAAACAGTGTGAAAGGAAGCGATAGTCCCGGCAGGCAGGAGAACAAGAAAAAGTTGTCCTGCGCGCCAGGCAGGCTGCTGCACCAGCTGCTAGATCTCTGACTTGGTGGGCGCTGCGCAATCAATATTTCAGAGTCAGCAGAGGGGAAACGGACAGAACCACCACCGCCACCCCACCCCACCCCTAGCGAAAGAAAGAGACGTTCAATGCACAAATAAAGGATTGCTAATTTCTTCGGTACACGCGGGAGGGAGGAGGGGACCTCAGCAGCTGCAGCAGCAGCAGCGGTACAGCTGGGCTGGGCCGGGCTGGCTGGCTAGCTAGCTGCTGATTCGGAGTCCGTACCACGGCGGACGGAGCTGCCGGCAGGCAGGCAGCCGTGGCGCCTCATGGGAGGGGGGTGGGGTGGGTTGGTGGGGGCTGCCTCATACTGGTCATTGACGTTTGTCGGACGCAAACACACTGTTTCAGCAGGAACCCTACACTTTATAAATCATGTACTTGCACCACTGTATGTTGTGCAACTTAGTTCAGCCACATATGCTGCTAACTAACAAAGTTTACCCAACTAAAAGTTTATGCCATTAGAAATTTAAAGGGAGATTTCGTTTTAGGGTGTCAAGTATACATGGATACTATTACCAGGGGTAGAGTTTGGGTTTTCAAATGGACCGATATTACAACTTGATCTCGAAATCACTTTTCACGTAGACTAAATTTCAAGATACGGTCGATTTCGAGATCCGAATTTCAATATTCATATATATGTGAGAACCTAAAACTAAATAACCCAAATTTAAATTTACATATTGTTCGGAATAAAATTTGGACCTTTTACCAAAGGTTGACTTGACTCATCCTTCAAAATAAAAACCTAAAAGTAAATTTATATTGTCATTATTATTATTATTTGCAATGTCCGACGTATGGGTCGAGGTGTTTAATGGGTTGGGTGGTCTGGAACACAGCTCGAAACCGGCTCGATCAAGATCGGTCTGGATCGACCAGAGATTCAACGGGACCAGCACGGCCCATAGCTTATACGAGTCCGGGCTAGGTCCAAAAAATCGGCCCGATAGTCCGGCCCGATTTAAAAACCGGTCTGGCCCCTCCCGGTCGACCTGGCCCGGCCCGATGCTACTCGGTTCTGGGTCCGAGTTTGTTTTCTATTCTTGCTTTCGGGCCGGGCAAGCCCGCTTCCTCTCCCATGTTAAGTCCGGCTTGGCCCGAATTCGATCAAATCCGGTTAAATTGGGCCCAACTCGGTCCGAATTCGATCAAACCCGATCATATCGGATCCGACCCGGCCCGATACACACCTTGAAGTACGGGACTATGTGCACATTGTGTTGCATGCTTTTGGGCTCACTACCCTAAATTTAGAATATTATAGATACCATAAAAGTAAACAGAGATATGTAAGGGTTGTGTAACTTTGATTTTTTTTTTAATTGTCTATGGTAAAAGTTGTGAGACTTGGATAATTTAGTTTTGTCATGACCAATCGATAATGAGACTTTTAGACACTGTTTTTCTGTCTCTATCATGATCTCAGCAACCACACAAATCTCTTGATGACATTTTTGATGGAGTCTCCATGGATATTGTGTATCGTTAGATGTCTTTCGTCCCAATCGCGTCCCAAGTATGGACGGAGCCACATAGGCAATATTAGGGTTCGTCGTTCCCAAGGATTTTGTATACAATTTTTTAAATTTACTCTTATTAATTTGTTCCTTATATTTGCATCTATTTTCTTAAATTTATAGTCTTTCTTAAATCTTTAGCTAGCAATACTTTATTTGTTCCATACATCTGCCTCAACAGTCCCATAAAAAGAAGAGGACTACACCCAAATTTATGTTATAGAATTTTTGTCCCCACGAAGTGGAATGACCATCTATGTCCCCGATCACAAGTCTTATTCTCTCGATTGATTATAATTTTTTTTAAATTAATTCAAGTCACATAATCCTCACGATGCAAAGCTAAATAATCAAGTCACACAACCCTCACATATTTTTTTTTCCTTTCGTTTTAGGGTCTAATATAATATTCAAAATTTGCATTCAAATTTTTTATTTAGATCTCCATGCCAGTCTAGTCTATGTCAACAGTTAGGACGAGACCCAAATATTCTTTTGAATAATATAGAATTCTGAAACTTAAAATTTTAATATTATACGAGCTCCTCAAACTATATAACCCTAGGAATAAACCCAAATTCACGATGGTAACAATAAGAAGTTTGGTATCACCTGCGACAAACACAATATCTGAAGATTCTAAGCGCTAAGGATGGATCGATGTTGCCGAATGAACGTTAAGGCGATATATATAACATTGCATTTTGTCTTTGACATGTTCGTCCCGTCCCCTCCCATGTTCTGTTTCATGACATTTCCTTTTCGGACCAAATTATTTGCTCCGACTCCGAAACGACAACGTGCGTTCATGGTCTGGTCCCATCATGTGCCGATCGATAGGGCCACGCCACTGCCCATCACTAACGGCTCAGACAAATCCAGCTCCCGTAACAAAGAAACAGCCAAAAAACCAAGTGTCCATTCGGACACCATATGACACATTCATGATTATTGCATCGGTCCCCATTTCTTATTTTCAGAAACGGACAAGGTACATGAGTTGGGGCGGGGGGCAAGCAAGACTCTGGCCTCAGGGGCAAGAGATTCGCGTCCGATACGTGTTCGACACGATATGATCTTTGATCTTTTGTCGAGAATTTGGATATTTGTGGATCACCTTGTTGGAGTGGGTGGGGTTCCCAACCTATGTGGAGAAGATCCCGGAGTGCGACGAGCGCCGTTCGATGTCAAAGAAGTTCGGGAAGTAGGCGACGCGGAGTTGCTGCTGCTGCTACCAACCCAAAGGGGGGTTCTGGACTGGGGCTGCCGAGTTCGGGCCGAACTCGGTCTGGCCACTCCAGAATGTTGCCAGTAGGTTCTGGTTGCCCGACACAGAGTTCTGGCCGAACTCTGTGTCGTCGGGGTGAGCGAAAATTTGGGGTAATTTTTCACCGTTGGATCTAATCAAATGGTCCAGATTTTGCTGCGGATTAGGGGAGTTAATATTAGGTTATTCCTAACCCTATTCATCGTAGAACATTAGAAGAAAAGAGAGAGAAGGAGGCAAGAGTGCCATTGCAACTTCGGGAGAGAAGACGGAGGATTGAAGGTCGTTTTCGAAGGAGATCGTGTTTCGGGTAATCTCTACTCGTCGTTCTCGCTCTTCGTAGCCTTGTAATCATTGTTCTTACTTCTGAGTGTTGTGGGGATCCGATTTGGATCGGGAGGAGTTTGTAGAGGGTGTAATTCTTCTATTCCATTAGTGGAGGCTTCTCAGGGTTGGACTCCGATCGTCCCGTGGTTTTTTTTCCCGCAAGGGTTTTCCACGTCAAAAATTCTCTGTGTCTGCGTGGATTGTTTTGTGTGATTGTTTTTGGGTTCATGCGTTGTATTGCTCGGTCCTCTCGCAGGTACTCTCCGATTTGGGAAAAGGTTTCCGCATTTCTTTTCCAACACACCTATGGGTATAGCTAGAGTCATACAAGTTTTGAACTTCAACTGTGATGTTAAAAATGTCTTTGAACAAGAGTTTTTTTTTTTTTTTTTAAACTCTTGTAAATACAAATTGCCATAACTCCGACCAAGATGAGTTTGATTCTACTCCTCTTTGACAATGTCTTGGTTGATACTTTTGAGACGAGAATTATATATCGTAGGTGCATGACTGTTTTTTAGTATGTACCAGTTGCGTGATCTTACTGGATCTCCAAAACTGAAATGCTCTAAAAATTTTAACCTTCGTACAATTGATAATATATATTATTAGTGCAAAATTTTTATTTTTAGATTTATACTTTTCTATTTTTTATAAACAGCAGTAATATGATCATTACAATGTCAAAATAAAAATATTTATGAATAGTTAAAAAACATTAATTTTTTAATATTTGTATAGTTTTCTAAAATATCAGAAAAGACCGTGTCCACACGTGATTGTTCTTAGTCATATGTGGATCTTAATATAACAGATAGAACCAGAGAAATTGATTTTGAATTTGGATCTAAATTCTGAATGAAGGAGAGAGAGAAGAGGTTGAGTCGTCTTGTGAAGGACAATAACTGAGCTATCTCATGAAAGAGGCGGCCAAAAGTGTACCTTTCCTGAAAACTTGGTTTCGAATTATGGAGGGACATGCATGCATGATTAGAGCTGGCCTTGAGCTCATGGGAGGTCGACATAAACTTTAAAAATAGATTCCCATACATAATATATATATATATATATATATATATATATATATATATATATATATATATATATATATATATAAAGTAAAAACAAATATAATTTTTTTTGCTTGGAACGTTAATTTGAACTAGATGACCTATAGTGTGCTAATCTAACATGATAACAACTATACCACAACTCTTTTAAGTTAAGAATGGTCCATATATAGTACATTCTGATTTTATTCTAGATACGTCTGTATTGATACCCTTTTACTCTTTAAATTCGTCGTTTAAAATGTTTATATGGCTTCAAATGAGTTTGTGCTAGCTACAAGGTTTCACCAAATGGTAGCATCTCCACATCATTAGATCCATCCATATGTTTGAAAATATTTTTCCTCACTGGGGAGCAACGGCACTAAGATCCACCTCAAGATCAATGGCCACCCAGCAACAATATGGCAAGGAAGAACATATTGTAGGGGTGAACATTCGGGTTTATTCGATTTCAGCCGAACTGTCGAACTTTTAAAAATCTAAAATCGAACCGAAATCAGCCATAACCGAAATCAAACATGGCAAATTTTATTTACATAATCGTGTAAATTTCATCCGATTTTCGGTTTTGGATAGAAATCGAAGCCTAAAACCGAAACGTGACAAAAATGATTAGCATTTTCAAAGTCGAAACCGAACTGAATTTTTTTTAAATCGAACCGAACCGATTCATGTCAGTTTGGATCTCGGTCCAAAATCGAATAATGCTGGCCTCTATCGACATGTGTGTAGGCAGCTAGCTGACAAATGCAGTACTCGTACTCAATATCGGAACCTAAACGAGCAAAATCAGATTTAATTAATTTCTGATAGATATATAGGACCACTCATTGGTGGTGTCATGTATGATTGCATTCACATGTCCTACTTTTTTTTCCCTCTCTTTCTCGCATAATCCAAATCAAACGAGATCTGCGTACGCAACGGATGTTGACGTTGCTCCATATATGGCACCGACTATTAATGCTACTTAATTGGCTGCCTACAGTTGGAGCCTATAGTGTAGCTTCAAAATCCATATATGCACATTCTTTCGCTTTCATTCTTGTTGCGAACTAATTAATTCCGCTTGCGTTTTAGTTATAATTAGAAGCTCTTATATGCCGCCCAAGGGAGAGATTGACAGGATCAGTAACGCAACTCAACTGCTCAAGAATGGAATTGTCACTAATCTGATCTATATATTGAGAAATTATTTAGTGAGTCGGCGGCATGGAAATGAGGAGCTGCGACTACATGCACTCATTTTCATGCTATCAAGTGAAGAAGAATCAAGATGTACGATGAGCTCGAAAATAATTTTTCATATATATTGCTATACTTACGAAATCTCTACTGTGCTCTCTTGATAGTCAATTAACTTTTGCTCGAAGAATAGAGAGAGTAACTATATATCTTGGCTAGTGGCTTTTGTTTGTTTGCAATTATAACAATCAGTACTTGTACTAACATTGCGCGTTTCCAGGCTTAGCTCTGTTATAATAGCGTATTTGAGAACTTTTCTTTTCGAGAGGAGAAGAAAAATTTGAAAAAAAATAAAAATGAAAGGGATTAAAATGAAGGGTTTTTTTTACGTGTTATTTGGAAGACCAAAAAATAAAGGAAGAAAAAGAAAGAATAAAATTTGTTTGTTCGTGGGATAAGGACTACGATATATACTAGTTGCATTCATGTAAGTTGTACTGACCGAAAAAATCTGAGATTATTGAAAAATTAGATAATAATTTTAATTATATTAAAATATTTTAAATATGATTTGAATATATTTTAATTAGAATTTGTTATGGATATAGTTTTAGAATTATGGATATAAGTTTAGTTAGATAATATCATATACTTAGTTTAAATTAATTTAAATATTTAATATATTTTAGAAGGAAGCGAATCAAAAGTCCTCCTTAGAAAACCCCCTAAAAACTCCCTCACTCTAATCCGTAATTTAATGTTAATATTAATATTAATATTAATGTTAATATTAATGTTAATATTAACATTAAATACTAAAATTAACATTAAAATTAACATTAAAATTAAAATTAATATTAACATTAACATTAATATTAACATTAACATTAACATTAACATTAACATTAACATTAATATAAAAAAATATTAAAAAAATTAATATTAACATTAACATTAATATTAACATTAACATTAATATTAACATTAATATTAACATTAATATTACGAATTAGAGTGAGGGGAGTTTTTAGGGAGTTTTCTAAGGGGGGCTTTTGATCCGCTCCCATTTTAGAATTATTAGGCGTTTAGGTAGTTTGAAGGAATTTATAATATTTTCTTTTTAAACTGCGTTAGAAGATACATATGTGAAAATTAGAATTTTTTTTGATATTTATTTATTAATTAATGAAGGATATACATCCCCGTTTCCAAGCTGCACAATACTAGAGATTCACAACGCTTATCTCGAGTCTCCATTCTCTATTCTACTGATATGTGAGTCCTCCATATCTCGTAACTCATTTATTAGTATGTTTTGAGTCATGATTTAAGTATTTTATTCTTCTTCTTGAATGCCATATATATGAACTTTGTGGATTATACCGAATTTAATGAATTATTATAAGGTCAATGCAAAATACAATTTTGAGGTTATGGTGCAGTCCATTTTAGTGCTATGCGATTTACGATTAAGTAAGGTTTTAAAAAAGCTAGTTTGGTAAATCCGAACAGATCAAATGCACAACCCCTAACATGGACTCACTGACCTAAGGATAATTCAGACAAGACTTTGGACTTTTGGACAACCCTCTCTTGTGCTTATGCTTAGGGCAACACTACAAATTCAGCATGACCCTTCAAGAGATGGAGGTTGTATATCGATCTACAATAAGGATCAAGGGTAATTAATTTAGATAAGTGGCAACAAGCAAGGAGATGTGATGCATAAATATATAGAAACCATATATATATATATATATATATATATATATATATATATATGCAAATGACCTCTAGCCTAGTGGTTAAGAGAGATGCATGCGACCTAAGTGGTCGGGAGTTCGAGCCTCAGTGGAGGCGAGTTCGTCACAAGTACCCATTGCTTCAAAATATATATATATATATATATATATATATATATATATATATATATATATATATATATATATATATATATATATATGAAAAATTCTACAATACATCCGCTGGAAATGGATGTATCGATACATCCGAAATCTGGACCGTTGGATTTTAATCCAACGGTTCAGGTTTAATTCAGATAAAATAATACAGGAGACATCATTTAATGCTGATTTAGACTTCTGACCTGTTGGTAACTTGCTTTAGCAGGTCATTCTTCACTTTAATTTTTTCAATGAACACCCTAAATTAACTCATATTTACTCTCTCAAAAGTCCATCCAATTTAATCTGAACCTTTTTTTTTTTTTGGGTTACAGGCCATGGTAGTCGTGGTGGTGCTGGTGGTGGTGGAAAGAGAAACGGAGATGAAGAAGAAAATAAGAAACGGTTCGGATCGCGTCGAACGTCGTCGAGCACCCCTAGAACAACGAGGAGTACCAGCTGCGCCGAGAAGAATCGGTCCGCTTCGCGTCGGACGTCGTCGAGGCCTCCTCGAACAAGGAGAAGTACCAGCGGCGCCGCTCTAATTTTACTGCCCATGCCATTGTGTCACGCCCCGCTCCCGTAGGAGCGATCGTCCTCGCTAAGGCGTGATGCCGCACGGGCCTAGGTTGCGCCCGTGCAAGGCCAAGTCCAGAAACGGCCGATTTGAGTCTAGGCCACAGAGTCGCACAGAGTGTCCCCATTTGCAGCGAAAGTAAAAATGAACACAAGTAGAAGCGAATCCAAATCTCTTTATTGAATTTCAAGAAGTTTACAAGCGGCGCTAGGCCGATATTACAAATCGCTCAAGCTCTCTCTCTGAAACATAAAAGGTGTGCCAAGTGGCTTACAACATGGAATAATACATGGCGACGTTCCGATACATTATGTCCTGTATAGGGTGCTTCAGCTTCTTGCAACGTTCCAAGGCCCCAGAGTTGGCTCCGCGCCTTGACACGTTCGATGGAAGCTCCGCACCCGCCGGCGTCTCCTGCTATCCTGCAAGCATACTGTGGGGTTATCAGTACATTGTTATGCACTGGTGGGGAGGCTAGCTCGCCCACAATGCCATCATTACCAAACACGTTCCATTTACTTTTGTGCATCTCTATCATTCATTGTCTTTCTAATCTTGCCTTAGGATCAGTTTCATAGCATATTACATAGCCTATCTCGTGTTACCGAACTCAAGTGTCGCATGAAAATACATGTACGACTTACCCATACTTACCGTCCGGCCTTCCCTGTTCAAGGTAAACCAAGTTAAACAACAATTCATGTATAATAACATAACATGATTCATGTACGCATTCAATATCGAGTGTGTGCCCATGTCTCGGGTTCTAGTGCGTCGTGGGCATGTTCTAGCACGTCGTAGGCACGTTTTAAAGTATTACAATTCAAGCATGTTCCGGATATTACATTCAAGCATGTTCAGGAGTGTTACATATCGAGCATGTTCAGCATGTTACATTTCAAGCATGTTCTGAGTGTTATATTTCGAGCATGTTCAAGAGGCACATTTCAAGCATGTTCAGGCATGTTACATTTCGAGCACGTTCATGTTCAGGATGTTACTTTGCAAGCATGTTCAGGAGACACTTGTTCATTTAACTTAGACTACTTTGATTTCAATGCAAGAACTTGCACGTGGATTGCCACCAGCATAGTCCACTTAATCTACATGCACGGGTCGCTGGCTTTACAAGCCATTTAGGACATTCCCCTGTGGTATTTCTCAACTTAGCGTAGGGTGATGGCTGGTACACCCCGTTAAGTCTCTTGAATATACCCTGCTACTTACGTCTCTTGGTGCCCAAGCCCGCACCCAAGCAGCCCGTAAGCCCGTATTGATTCTGCCTAGGCCGGCCACGGTTTACCCCCCCAACGCCCGTGCCGCAGAATCCTTCCACACGACGGCCACGGTATTCCCCTCCATCGCCCGTGCCGTTTGTCCACGACCATTTCGTATTGTCTTGTCATTTTAACTTAGCGGCTATCTCCGAGCCGTAGGCTAACCCTTAGCCATAATGCGTTAACGACCAGGTTGGCGTCCGTACAGCGCGGGTAGCGAGCCCCGTTGCACGTGTCCGTCACACCTGTCGCTAGCGTCTTCCATGTCTTATCTTTCACGTATTCTTTCTTTTCTTTCTTTCTTTCACTTGTTCATTTGATTCATCGATTCATTCATGTATTCATTCATTCATTCGTTCGTTCATTTGTTGATCCATTCATTCACGCATTACGCAACTCCCAGTGTGGGAGTCGCCTTGGCGACCCATCGGTCCCATAGCCTTTCAATGTTGCTAAACTCTACTCGGAGCGACTATGTTGATAGTCTTTCCGTTTTATTGTTGCAAACCATTCATTGTTTCATTGTTTGAACGTATAAGGGACATGAACGTGGGCTTGTGCCGTAGCACGAGCATGGAGCGCGGGCGAGAGTTCTCGTACTTTTTCCATATTCTAAACAAGCATACAAATTGGGATTATTCCCTTAGCTAGGTGCGTTGAGTCATTTATTAGCATGCAAGAGGTTATCGCCTAGCGATTCTCGTGAATGTGTCCGTATTATTATGTGTCTAGGCTAAGCACAGACGGGTTCATCGGAGCCACCCACCTTAGCGATGTTTGCATTGGCCAAGCGATACTCCGAGCGCGCCTTTGGGAGTCTAAGTCTGGATTCATCTTGACGGGCCAAGGCAAGTCTGGCATCGATTTGCATCGATACTTCATCGGGTCGAGGCAACTCTTCGGGTCGACGGCTCGTTTTGAGTCGTTGCACACGCCGTTTGGAATCGGCGTTCCGCTAGGGCGGAGCGGGTCACTACATAATACACCACTCAAAACAAGTCTCGTCCTCGAGACTTCTTGAGTGCAGGTCATCCTACCGTTTCTTAACTCGGATCGTGTACACATCTTAGGCAATTTCCTATCGAATGGCTTTATCGTTTGATGGCATCGAACCGTACTCGGTTTCTTTCTAAGTTTCGTGTCGTATACGTTTGGTCGATTTTATCGAATTACTTCTCGTTCATTTTAGACTTGTTGTTACTTATTCAATTCAAGCACTCTTCGTATTGGTTTCTATTTTGTCGTGTCATGAGACTGGAATGGCCGTATGGGGCACGTTGTAATTCGTCAAATGCGAGGGTCGTAGGCTAAGGCAAATTCACTTTCGTTCATCTCAGTCATCGAGATGACTCGATTCGCTTCTCAAGCGTTCTCGTCCATGAAATCAGTATGATTTCTTCTTAGCGGGGTCGACCAAGTCTAAGAAATTCTCGTCCAATTCAAGACTACGTATTGCACTATCATCGAGCATAACTTCCTATCAACGGTTCAATTCGTTGTACCAACTTTTACTAGCACGATTTTACGTTCGCGATACTCGTTCACTCCCCAAGTCGTGCTAGAACTCAACGTATCACTGGGCTGGATCGTGCACGCATTCCAAGCGTCCCCAAAATACATGCATTTAGCCAAGCCGTATGATCTAGAAATTTGTCATTCTCACTCGAGTCGTATCGTGCACATACTCAAGCGTCCCTGAAATATATGCATGTCAGCCGAGTCTCGTGAGCAGGGTTTCCTACATTCGTGATTCATACTATCCATTCATACCAATCCTCAAGATCAACTCTTCGATTGATAACTCTTACAACAGGGGCGTTTTGCCTAACCGCTAGGCCAATCTTTGCGAGGCTAAGTCAATGTCAGGATTGGAATCATAGTTCCCCAACAATAATGCCAACACTGACCCCAATCCTAGGGTCAAACCAAAGTCGATAGTACGGGATTTTCTACCCAAGCTCGCGTCACTCTGATTTCTAAACATCGAGCATGATCGCCTATTTCGCATCAAGACATTCGTTGCGCAGCGCAGCGAATTCAAATCCATTCAGTTTACCAATTCTAACCAATACGTGTATTCGATCACGAGGTCGTCTAGCTCGACAATACGTTGCGCCCCAATCTCACGCGAGTCCGATTATCCACGGTGGTTCATGAATCACCATGCAACGCTCCCGCGGAATAATCATTCTCATCGGGGCGAACTCTTGTTTGAGTTTAGACTAACTTATTCTCGATACGCGGATTGGACCTACTCAATCCTCAAATTCAACCGACAAGCACACCAAATCGTTCTCAAGTCACCTTCGCGTCAAACCACAAGTCGAAACAATCAAATTGTCACGCCGTGCAAGTTCGATCACCCCCGCTGTATGAATCACCATACCAGCGCTCACGCGGAGTGATCGCCCTAATCGGCACGACGCATGTGCGAGGCTGGAGTTGCACTCGCATAAGACAAGAATGTCGACGTTGGGGTTTTCGTCGAAGAAATCCAAACACTTCATTTTCATCCAAGCTGCGATCTCTATTCGACAGTCCGACCGTCCTTCATTCAACCAGAAAATCCTCGAGCCACGTCTATATTTTCCTCGACGCATTTTAATATCCCGAGTATAGCATCCAACGGAACAATGACATTTGCACGATCGTCATTCGCCGAGTCAGAGTACCCCCGAGTTATCGCATATCGATCTTTGATACACCTCAATACCATCGACGATATGCGTAACCTGACGATCTTCCTTTGCAACCAATTTCGAGTCATGCGACGATGCCGTTGTCCGAGTTGGATATTCCACCATTTCATTTAATATTCAAGATCAAGTTCATCTGCTATTCCTCGAGCTCGTTTCAAGATCGTTGTTCAAGATTCAAGTCACATTTCATTTGTATCAATCCGAAATCGTACGTGCGATGCTCTAAGTTTCCTCGATCAAGACCATTTATTTCCATTCGTCGTTCCGAGTCGTTTTCTAACATGTGTTACCCATTCACAAGTTGCCCAGCGACATCTCGTTCGGGACTTTTAAAGTCACGGCCAACTAAGCGTGACACGTTCTAAGGCTTTGCGCGATCGCATCGCCTCGTCGACGTACTCGTTGCGTTTCGTAATCCTCAAGTTTCGCTCGAATGATTTTTCCAAGAACATCCATACACCACTCGGATTCGAGCCACTCGACTAGTCGTCGACACTTATTCTTATTCTTATTCGAACCTATCACATACACCACTCGGGTTCAAGCCATACGGTCTAATCCTCAATCACGTTCGCGTCATGCGCTAAGATGTCCTTCAGATTCGTTCGACGAATCTCTAGCGTAACCGTTCACGTCACCTCGACGTACTAAGTCGTTCGCACTAATCCTCAAAATCCAAGCCAATCATTCGCGTACGCCTAAGCATTAACTCGATAGCGTTCCTATCGATATACACTCAAAGTGTATTTCCTTTCTCGATCGAACGATACTTGATATCGCTCGCAACCCGATTGCACCCAAGAGTCGAGGTGCGCGACATGCGGACTAAGTTGTACCGCTTAACCATCCCGCACGGACTACATTCAAGTTTGCACGCTCACTCATTCTCGTTCGCAACTCGTTTGCACCAAAGGGTCTAGGTGCGCGATACTCCGCACTACTTAGCCAAAAGGCTGCGTGCATGACCATCCCGTTCGAACTATACTTCGGTCTCATGTACTCGTTTGCTATCGTCAGCATAAGCTTATTCAAGCACGCCTTGCGTTTTGCTAACTTTTTAGCATCGGTTCCTTCCAACTCAAGTCCGTCGTGGTTCGGCACAAAGGCCTTCGCCTATCAAGTCCGTCGTAGTGGCACAAAGGCCTTCGCCTATTGATCCCGTTCAACCGAGTACTTGTACGAGCTTTTGAAAATATTAGACTTATTGTATGGAACATCCCAAGGCACAAGGAGAGAGAGCGTATACTTCTTTTCTTCCAACCGAGCTTTCAAAACTGAGATAATCGAAATGAAGTCCAAGGACGTAAAGCCGTGCTCTGATACCAATCTGTCACGCCCCGCTCCCATAGGAGCGATCGTCCTCGCTAAGGCGTGATGCCGCACGGGCCTAGGTTGCGCCCGTGCAAGGCCAAGTCCAGAAACGGCCGATTTGAGTCTAGGCCACAGAGTCGCACAGAGTGTCCCCATTTGCAGCGGAAGTAAAAATGAACACAAGTAGAAGCGAATCCAAATCTCTTTATTGAATTTCAAGAAGTTTACAAGCGGCGCTAGGCCGATATTACAAATCGCTCAAGCTCTCTCTCTGAAACATAAAAGGTGTGCCAAGTGGCTTACAACATGGAATAATACATGGCGATGTTCCGATACATTATGTCCTGTATAGGGTGCTTCAGCTTCTTGCAACGTTCCAAGGCCCCAGAGTTGGCTCCGCGCCTTGACACGTTCGATGGAAGCTCCGCACCCGCCGGCGTCTCCTGCTATCCTGCAAGCATACTGTGGGGTTATCAGTACATTGTTATGCACTGGTGGGGAGGCTAGCTCGCCCACAATACCATCATTACCAAACACGTTCCATTTACTTTTGTGCATCTCTATCATTCATTGTCTTTCTAATCTTGCCTTAGGATCAGTTTCATAGCATATTGCATAGCCTATCTCGTGTTACCGAACTCAAGTGTCGCATGAAAATACATGTACGACTTACCCATACTTACCGTCCGGCCTTCCCTGTTCAAGGTAAACCAAGTTAAACAACAATTCATGTATAATAACATAACACGATTCATGTACGCATTCAATATCGAGTGTGTGCCCATGTCTCGGGTTCTAGTGCGTCGTGGGCATGTTCTAGCACGTCGTAGGCACGTTTTAAAGTATTACAATTCAAGCATGTTCCGGATATTACATTCAAGCATGTTCAGGAGTGTTACATATCGAGCATGTTCAGCATGTTACATTTCAAGCATGTTCTGAGTGTTATATTTTGAGCATGTTCAAGAGGCACATTTCAAGCATGTTCAGGCATGTTATATTTCGAGCACGTTCATGTTCAGGATGTTACTTTGCAAGCATGTTCAGGAGACACTTGTTCATTTAACTTAGACTACTTTGATTTCAATGCAAGAACTTGTACGTGGATTGCCACCAGCATAGTCCACTTAATCTACATGCACGGGTCGCTGGCTTTACAAGCCATTTAGGACATTCCCCTGTGGTATTTCTCAACTTAGCGTAGGGTGATGGCTGGTACACCCCGTTAAGTCTCTTGAATATACCCTGCTACTTACGTCTCTTGGTGCCCAAGCCCGCACCCAAGCAGCCCGTAAGCCCGTATTGATTCTGCCTAGGCCGGCCACGGTTTACCCCCCCAACGCCCGTGCCGCAGAATCCTTCCACACGACGGCCACGGTATTCCCCTCCATCGTCCGTGCCGTTTGTCCACGACCATTTCGTATTGTCTTGTCATTTTAACTTAGCGGCTATCTCCGAGCCGTAGGCTAACCCTTAGCCATAATGCGTTAACGACCAGGTTGGCGTCCGTACAGCGCGGGTAGCGAGCCCCGTTGCACGTGTCCGTCACACCTGTCGCTAGCGTCTTCCATGTCTTATCTTTCACGTATTCTTTCTTTTCTTTCTTTCTTTCACTTGTTCATTTGATTCATCGATTCATTCATGTATTCATTCATTCATTCGTTCGTTCATTTGTTGATCCATTCACTCACCTTAGCGATGTTTGCATTGGCCGAGCGATACTTCGAGCGCGCCTTTGGGAGTCTAAGTCTGGATTCATCTTGACGGGCCAAGGTAAGTCTGGCATCGATTTGCATCGATACTTCATCGGGTCGAGGCAACTCTTCGGGTCGACGGCTCGTTTTGAGTCGTTGCACACGCCGTTTGGAATCGGCGTTCCGCTAGGGCGGAGCGGGTCACTACATATTGTCTGAAATTTTATTTTTCATTTGGAGTACCAGCTGCGCCGAGAAGAATTGGTCCGCTTCGCGTCGGACGTCGTCGAGGCCTCCTCGAACAAGGAGAAGTACCAGCGGCACCGCTCTAATTTTACTGTCCATGCCATTGTCTGAAATTTTATTTTTCATTTAACAATTTAATATTTTGTTAATAAAGCTACATGTCATGGTGGTGGTGGTGAACTGAGGAAACCTGCTTCTGAGGTCGGGCGGATTATTTTTTAACTTTTTTAAAGATAATATTTTCGAGGAGAATATTTTTTTGGACAAAAAATGGCCATTCTCTTTGCTTTTAACACGGAGAATGGTACATTTAGGACGGAGAATACGGCGAATGGCCATTCTCTTTGCTTTTAATATGGCGAATGGACGGTGAATACGGCGAATGGACGGAGAATGGCCATTCTCTTTGCTTTTAATATGGCGAATGGACGGTGAATACGGCCAATGGACGGAGAATGGCCATTCTCTTTGCTTTTAATACGGCGAATGGACGGAGAATGGTACATTTAGGACGGAGAATGGACGAAGAATACGGCGAATGGCCATTCTCTTTGCTTTTAATACGGCGAATGGACGGTGAATACGGCGAATGGACGGAGAATGGCCATTCACTTTGTTTTTAACACGGAGAATGGCCATTCTCTTTGCTTTTAATACGGCGAATGGACGGAGAATGGTACATTTAGGACGGAGAATGGTACATTAAGGAAGCCGACAAAAGCTCGTTCTCTCAAATCTCTTCTTTGTGTAAATTAAATCCAAGGAGGACACAATCCCTAATTTTAGTTATTGCTTAGCAGAGTCTGCTTAGTTGTTGTAAAATTATGGTGTTGCTTCTGTGGCACTTTCATCTTTAATCTCATGTTTTCTATGAATATGTGTTCTATTTGATTTTGATTTAGTAATCTTTCCGTATTTAGTTTTTTTGTTTCATCTAACAATTTAATATTTTTGTTATAAATCTACAGGGCATGGTGGTGCTGGAAGGAGAAACGGAGATGAAGAAGAAAAGAAGAAGTTCCGGTTCGCGGTGGACTTCGTCGAGTTCCTCAATCAAGCGGAATTAAACCTCTTATAGAGTTCCTTAATTGGAGTTGATCACGATAACCTTTTGTAATTTTCAAACGGATAGTAGAATCTTCCTCGAGCCCTCCTCAATCAAACGGCTAGTAGAATCTTCCTCGAGCTCTCCTTAATCAAACGGCTAGTAGATTGTTTGCTAGTCTCGAAATTTATTTGTCTTTCCATCTTCCTCACTTTTTGTACTTCTCTCTTGCTATATATACAATAGTTTTCTTGTTTCATAGTACTATTATTCATTCTGAAATACATAGAATAGTTTTCTGAAATACAATAGTTTTCTTGTTCTCAAGATGTCTACTCGTGTGGGGGAAAATGTAGAAGATGTAGAAGATTGGATGCCAAATCCAAATGAAACCTTCATTCCGCGTTTGTTGCGCAAGATTGAACAACATCTGTCGACGATTTCAGCTGATGTTGCAAAGATAAAAATTGAACAAATGAAGTTATCTCGGCGTTTGGATAAGATTGAAGAATCTCAAGCTTTGAAGGAGGCATCTTCATCTAGAGCATTTAATAATATGAAGGTGGTTTTTGTTGAATCTTCTTCCGAAGAGGAGGACATGGAGCTGCAGTCTCGTAGTAAAGCATTGGACCGATATCTCGCATTGGACGCTATAGAAGAAGAAGAAACTGACTTTAGCAGTCCTTCTAAAAGAATGCGTCGAAATTTACAGCCGGTCACACCATCCAAAAATTTAATAAGGGGTTCAACCTCGAAGCCTAGCAATTGTACTAGTGTTTCTTCGAGATATTACGACTATATTTTTGCAGATGATAGACCTGACGAGTAAGTAATATGAGTTTTGATTTAATTCCAACAGTTTTTTTCTCCTAATTTATTCGTTTCTTTTCTTAGAGAAATAATATCATCTTGCAACAAAACCTATGTGTCTCGGTGGGAGATGAAGACCTTAGCTCCTTTAACTAAAATTACCAATAGGGTATGTATAAATAGTATATTTCTTCTTAGATGCCATCTATGTTTACTTCGATTCCATCGCTGACATTTTTAATAATTTATTCAGATTGTAGGTATTGTATCTGCTCTTCTCACCGTGGAGGAACGGAGAAGAACCTCCAATAAAGCTAATGTATGGTTTTTACCAATAAGGATGTCGGTGAGTGAGCATTTTATTCTTCAATGCATATGCATTAACAATTTTATCGTTTGTTTGTCCTTCGTAATGTATTAATTGATGTGTATGTAGAAAGCCACGTTACCTCCATCCGTCAAAAAGTCTTATGAATTATGGAAGAAGTTTAAATATTTTCAGGATTACATGGGATTTTTAAGCACTTGTAAAGAGGTATTAATGTATTTATGTTTAAATATTAATCATAATTTTCTGAAAATTTACTAATTTGTTTTACCTAATTATCCTGATTCAGATATACATACCCATTCATTTGGGCGAACACTATACTCTTGCAAGAGTTGTGTTTAAAAACAGGACTGTTGAAATTTGGGACTCACTTGCATCTAAAGATGATACGATTCAAAGCAGAACAGTTATAAAAGAAATAGTAAGATCATATTTATCAATTTTTATGAATTGGGTACAAGAATACGCATTATACCAATACATATTGTTTTCTGGTAATTGTAGCTTTCAAATTTGGATATCTTTCTCGAAGAAGAGATTTTGAAGCTGAGAGATGCTAGGTTCAGCTTTTCTACTTTTGCAATAAAACGTCCTTCTTATGTTCCCCGCCAAGGCAATTTAGTTGATTGTGGAATTTTTTTAATTGCATTCATGAAAGACCGATGTAGCCTGGACTACCGTTCTATCGATGTAAGTATGAAAATATGTCGTCAAAAACTTCAACTTTTTAGAGCAATATTTTTGATGTTTGTTTGTTATATGCAGTTTGATGCGGAAAAGGAAAGACGCATAGTTGCTGAATGGATTACAACTTCAGAGCACAATGAAGAGCTAAAAAAGAAGTCCAATCTGGTTGAATATGGAAGACGATGATTTTTTTTCTTCTTCTTTTATATTTAATGTATGGAAAGCCCTAATGTATTATGTTCATTTGTTTTGTTGAGTTGTAATGACATTTTTGCCAAACGGCTTCAATTCTTTTTAATTAAGCAGAAAGGAGTATTTTGCCCTTCCATCGAATGACATTTTTGCCCTTCTAATTAATTCAAAACACCCCCGAACCCTTTTATTAAAAAAAGAAAAGGGAAAAAGAAAACCGTTTCGGAGCCTCCTCTTCTTCCATACTCCACTCTGTACTCAAACCTAGATCATTCTCCTCCAAAATCTTCAAACCTTCCTCTCCATTCGCAATATTCATACCATGTCGGCATCAGCGGCAGAATCATCACCGGCAGCATTACCAAATAGAGAAGATGCACCAGTTACAGAAAATCCAAAAGCGACAGACGGAGAACAACGGAAACCCTATTCTAAGAAAGTTGCAAAAAAGAAAAAGGAAAAATTTGCTAAACAAAAAGAAGTACAAGAAGAAGTGCAAACAGAAGGTATAACTTTGATTTTATGTTCGCAAATTCTGTATATATTTCAAGGAAAATGACATTCTCCGTCATAAAACGCATTTGAATGTTAAATTCTATTCGCCGTTTAATTTGGAACGGATAATGTCATTCTCCGTCTAACTTGAAACGGAGAATGCCGTTCCCAGTGTTAAAACCCATAAGAATGGCCATTCTCCGACCTAATTTTTGTTTTTTTTTGTTTTGCAGAAAGAAAATCTGTCAGGAATAAGGATTCAAGACTTTTCCGTTCTACCTTCAAGCCAATGCTAAATCTTATGGAGGAGGTCAATCGAGATGCTGGCCGTTTACCTGAGCCAGTTATTGGTTCCTTGAAGAATACCGGTTTCTGGAATTTTGTCGAGATTTTCTACCAAAACAGAGTCCACGTCTCCGAAATGGCCAAGGTAACGGAAGGGCTTGAGAATTTAATTGCAAGTTACACAGAAGAAGAAGATGGCGTCGGGTGCTTTGAATTGAGCACCACTGTTAAAATCGCGCCAAGCGTCAAGGATATGGTAGTCATATTCGGTCTACCGCTGAATGAAGAAAGCGTTGATGATGTTTCTTACAGAAGATTGATAAAGGAAAAACAACAGCAGCCCACACCACCAGCATCATTGAGCCTGTGCAGAGATCATTTCACAAGATTGCTGGCTAATACTAAGGGCAAACACTCAGAAGTCACGAATAAGGAAGTGAGAGACAAGTTCTTTGAATTGTTACGACGGCTTCGTGGCGGAGATAACGCTGTTAATCCAGATGATTTGGCCAAGCTAATAATCTTCCACTTGTGCCAAACTGTATTCTTCACAAAGTCTGGCGGTTCAAATTTGCCGTACAGATTCTTGGCCTTGGTAGACAGTGTGGACGTGATCAACAGTATATGCTGGCCAAGGTTAATCCTGACATATGTAATGGATAGCTTAAACAGGAGTAGAAGCAAAACTGAACAGACTCAATGGCTTTCCACAAATTGGAAGGTTGCACAATATACTTCCTCTATTGGTTTGCAGAACATAGTAAATTTGTGGAAAGGAAGTTCGCCCCAATTCCTGATTACCCAAGATTTTTTACATGGAATGGGTACGATATCTCAAACTTCCTCAAGGCCGAATATCACAACAAAATGAGATCGAAGATGATATTGGAAGATCTGGTTATACCTGTTGGGGAAAAAGAAGGGCACAAAGAAGAGGAGCCACCTATAGAAAAAGTTGAAAAAGAGGGAGAGGAAGAACACCAAAAAGCAGGTGGGGATAATTTTGATGAACAACGGATAACACCGCATCATGAAATGGGCGCTGTGATGGACGACTCAGCAAAGGAATTAGAGGATTTGAGAAGACATCATTCTGATATTCTTGCGCAGAATGAAGAATTGAAAGAAAAGTTGAAAGAGATGGAGGCACAAGGAGCGCAGTTACGTGCAGCCAACTTTGAGAATGCCATACTCAAGTGCTCCAGGCAGAAGAAGAGCAACAACGTGCAGTCAACGTTGTGATGGAGGGCTCTGTGCATGAACTGGAGGATTTGAGAAGACATCATTCTGATATTCTTGCGCAGAATGAAGAACTCAAAGAAAAGTTGAAAGAGCTCGAGGCACAAGAATCACAACAACGTACAGTCAACGTTCTGATGGAGGGCTCTGTGCATGAACTGGAGGATTTGAGAAAGCAGAATTCTGTTCTTAAATCAGATCTACATGCACAAGGTAAAATCTTTTCTATTTCAAATTTCTGATTTGTAATCTTCCAGGAGAATGACTATTCTCCGTGTACTATAACACGGAGAATAGTCATTCTCCGTGTTATTTGGAACGGATAATTGCTATTCCCTATCATGTCGATACTGGAAAGGTTATTCTCCGTGTAATTCCAAACGGAGAATTCTATTCTCCGTATTATATTATACGGAGAATGTCATTCTCTGTGTTAGGTTCACATCATACATTTCTTGTTTGTTTTATTTCAGTGCGAACAACCAAACAACTCAGAGAAACAAATGAAAGGCTCGTTGAGGAGAAAAGGGAGCTTCAAAATAAAGTTGAATCATTTAAGATTGAAGCCAATGAAAAGGATTGCAAAATTAAAGATCTCGAAGCCATGGCTAAAGTACTTCAGAATGAGGAGTTACAAGCTGCTGCTGAACCTGCTGCTCCAAGAGAAGTCAGAAGAAGAGGAGGATCGGGAGGAAAGAGGTTAATAAAAAGCAATACAGTTGGAGAGGCTAATAAAAAGCGGAAGGTTAATGATGCTACGAAATCCCGAGAAGACGCCAAAATGGCTGAATTAAAGAAGAACCGCGTCATACTAAGGGAATGCGATGAACTCTTACTTTGGAAACATGCGGATGAAGAGCTGAAGAAACAATACATCGACATCGTAATTCCCAGAAAGAATTCTCCAAAGTATGTATTCTGAACCCTTTTTTTATTTCGTTTTTTCTAGACTTTTCACAATTATGTAATGAGAATCTATCTTTATTAATTTAATCTAAACTAAATTTATGTGCAGTGATATGGTATACGAATTTTATCCGGAAAAGGGTGAAAATGAAGTTTCAGTCCAGCTGTCGGCAGTAGACATGCAAGACATACTCAACTATGACGACATGGAGGCTGGCATACTGGACATAATAATAAGGAAGCTGAAAGAAATTCAAGGCAGTAAAAGGTGTGTCCCGTCTAGTTCGAAGGAGGTGCCATTGATCCAGAAAAAAAAGCCGGTGCTCCAATCCCATAAGTGGTCTGCATTCATGACGGCCCACACATTGGTAAGAATTCAAACAGAAAAATCCATATTCATGTCTACACCGATGAAAAATGACAGAAAAAATTACTCATGATATTGTGTATTATTTTTGGGAAACAACAGACCGTCATTCAACGTGTCAATGAAGAAACCGCAAAACCCGGCGCCTGTGAAGACATCCAAAAGTAGAAGACTTCGTCATGAGGACGACATAGAGTTGTTATTCATCCCACTTTTTAATGCA
Source organism: Iris pallida (assembly GCA_029216955.1). NCBI lineage: Eukaryota > Viridiplantae > Streptophyta > Magnoliopsida > Asparagales > Iridaceae > Iris > Iris pallida. The sequence goes on along the minus strand of JANAVB010004370.1, from coordinate 4,959 downwards.
ACCATCAAACACTATACTCTGCTCACATTCAACTTTATCTCCTACGACTGGACACACTACAACTCCTTGTGGCAAACCACGTACGATACGTGCAAGGTGGATGCAGAATTAACGAAGAAAACCTTAGAGCCTATCGTCAGGAGAAAAGTTGATATAATGAGGGAGAGATGCCCGACGAAGAAGGAGTATGAGAGCAAAGTGCTGAATTGTTCTCTAAATTGCCCACAACAACGGGCACCCAACTGCCTCTTGTACACGGCGTATTATATGAATAGGTTGACGACTCCTCCCTTCGAAATACCGGGAGGAAATGACAATGAAACTCACCAGAAGATTACAAAGATGAGGTTGTCATGGGCTAAGGAGTTGCTTTCAAGCAAATATGTAAATCGATCCTAGCAATGACATTGTAAAATAATAATGTAATTATGATGTAATTGGGCAAGGAACTTCTGTCTTTTTATAATATAATCATTTTTAAATTACATTTACATCGTCAAAACCATGAAAAGTTTGACTTTTATTTACATATGAAACAACTCGAACTCATGCGCCAAAAGGGCAGTGGGTTCCTTAGCCTCAGGAGTCTATCTCTTCGACATGTTCCTTGTTGAAGAAGGATGGCTTTGCACAGTGCTCTCCCTCAAAACAAAATTTCTTGAGGCAGTGAGTTCCTTTGCCTCAGTGAGTTCCTTTGCACGGAGGATGCACGATGAAGTGACTTGCCTTAAGGAGTCATGCTACGGTTCCTATGCTCTGACCATGCACGATCAATACCATCTACCACGCGGACACGAACTGAAAGACGACAGAGAACAACACTCCTTGACAGTTGAAGCTTTCAATTGGATTCCTTGAAGCAAAACACTTCATCGTGCATCGTCAGAGGAGTGTTGTTCTCAAGGAATTCAATTGAAAGCTTCAACTGTCAAGGAGTGTTGTTCTCTGTCGTCTTTCAGTGTCTGCGTCGTATTCATCGTGCATCGTCAGAGCATAGGAACCGTTGCATGACTCCTTGAGGCAAGTCACTTCATCGTGCATCCTCCGTGCAAAGGAACTCACTGAGGCAAAGGAACCCACTGCCCCAAGGAATTTTGTTTTGAGGCAGAGCACCGTGCAAAGCCATCCTTCTTCAACAAGGAACATGTAGAAGAGATAGACTCCTGAGGCAAAGGAACCCCCTGTCTCAAGGAATTTTGTTAACTTGTGGCAGAGCACCGTGCAAAGCCATACTTGTTCAACAAGGAACATGTCGAAGGGATAGACTCCTGGCTGGCGATTCGACAGAGCGTGGAACGATAATAAACTCCAAACTCATGCACATCTCAGTCTTCTGAAGGACTTCACCACCGTGCATCGTCGGACCAATGGAACACGTTGAAGAGATGAACTCCTGGCGGCAAAGGAACACCGTACATAGTCCGAGCCAATCAACATGCGGGCGCTTCGACAGAGCGTGTCCAAACCCAGGCACATGTCAGTCTTCTGAAGGACTTCACTACCAAAGCTTCTTCGAACGAGGAGATCGACAACCAAGAGGAAAAAGTCTTGCCAAGGCGGGGGATCGGTAGAGTCCATCGCCACAAGAAAAGCTAAGTGAGATGAGAACAAACTCTCTCTACACTACTGGCATTTATAGGCATGGAACAACTCGGACTCATGCGCCAAAAAGGCAGCCACTTCGAATTCTGCCCCTGCTCAATTAAAGCTAAGTAAGACTGGAACAATTAATTTCCATCAATACCAATGCCATTAATACCAATGAATATACTCCTTCGAATTCTGCCAACTTTGATACCCCTTACTGTATCAAAGTTTTTTTCTTGATACAGTAGGGGGTATCAAAGTTTTGATACCCCCTATGTATGACATGTGGGCCCTTTCTGCTTTAAAAAATGTGTACAAATATATATATATATACGTAAATTTTAATAGGGCCCACAAAACTCTTTTCTAACATCAAAGTTTTGATACCCCGATGTATGACATGTGGTCCCCTCTTGCTTTGTAAAACGTGTAAACATATATATATACACATTATTTTTTGAGATGGCCCACATGTCATATATAGGTGCCTGTATCAAAGTTTTTTCCCTTTTAAATAGCACCCATAATTAACTTACAAAAAAAGTATAAATAAAATAAAATATTGTTATAGTCAAGATTTGAACCAATGACCTCTTGAATACAAGTCTAGCAGTGTAACCACGACACCACAATAGCATTTTTCGTGTTTTATTAAACGGAGAATAACATTCTCCGTTTTGAATTAAACGGAGAATAGCTTCACAGTGTAAAAAAACAAATTAGAATGTTCATTCTCCGTTTTAAATTAAAACGGAGAATAACATTTGCCACATAAGAATGACATTGTAAAACAACAATGTAATTATGATGTAATTGGGCAAGGAACTTCTGTCTTTGATAAGATCTGCTTTTATAATATAATCATTTTTGAACACGAAAAGTTTGACTTTTATTTACATATGAAACAACTCGAAGGATGCACGAAAAGTTTGACTTTTATTTACATATGAAACAACTCAATGGAACTCCTTGAGGCAAAGGAATTCCTTGAGGCAGTGGGTTCCTTTGCCTCAGTGAGATCCTTTGCTCGGAGGATACACGATGAAGTGACTTGCCTCAAGGAGTCATCCTACGGTTCGTATGCTCTGACGATGCACGATGAATACCATCTACCACGCGGACACGAACTGAAAGACGACAGAGAACAACACTCCTTGACAGTGGAAGCTTTCAATTGGACTCCTTAACATTCTCCGTTTTGAATTAAACGGAGAATAGCATTCAAAGTGTTAAAAACAAATTAGAATGTTCATTCTCTATGTCATTTGAAACGGAGAATGTTATTCTCCGTTTTGAACTGCACGGAGAACATATTTTCTCCATTTTTGATGTACTACGTTTTGAAATTGGAATTTAATGTTCTCCATTTTTATTCTCAAACTTTTGCATTGGAGAACATTTTTTTTATCTAGTTGTCTCGTGTGAATGACATCTTGCCACATAATAAAGACATTATCTTAAGTCAACGACGTTTCATTTTATTCCATTTGCTCATTTTTACTATTTCGCTTTCGTACTTTACAATTACGATAATTGTGACCCGTTTTTTTTTACAAAATATACATATTCTAGCCTTCGGGATAGATTGACTTTCTGTAGGCTGGCTTGATTTCCCTTGAGAAGGCCTTTCTTTTGTTGCTACCGGATTTGGGCCTTCCAAAGTGGCAGCTTTTCATTCAAAAACCTTTTCAGAAAAGCGTTCATAGATTCACATCTATTTGTTGCTGTAGAACCGCCAAAATAATTACCACGTAGGAATGTGTCCGCCCATCGCTCCCTCGTTCTGTACAATGCAGTGGTCCACTCATTGTTTTCTAAATTATAATCTGTTAGCATCTGCTGCCAACGGTTTTCAAATTCTTCGACTGAATATAGAAAACATGGACATTAACTAAAGTTGTGATATTGTAACAACAACATACTTCAAAGTAAAGTAGCAAGTGTGCTATGTACGTTTTAATCAGAAGACTCAGTTTATTGTGAAAACCCTCTCGGTGTACATTTTTGGCAGCATTGTTAAGGATATGCCATGAGCACGTTCGATGAACTACGCTGGGCATTAAATCCTCAATTGCTTTATTCATGGATCTGCAACCATCCGTGAGAACTGTCAATGGTAATTTGCCATTCATACACTCTAGGAATTTTTGCAGAACCCAAGAATAAGTCTCCGCAGTCTCATTGTGGATCATTGCAAACCCAAACACACAAGTCATCGCATGATTGTTTGTACCCACTAGAACCACCAACGGCATTTGACTTCTATTTGTTTTATATGTAGAATCGAATGCTAGTGAATCTCCAAATAGTTCGTAATCGAATCGACAAGAACCGTCAGCCCAAAAGAGATGGGTCAATCTAGAATCTTCGTCGTCGTAGAAGAAATCTGGGTCACTATTCTCCTTTGATTGAAGAAATGTAAGTGTTGTCGAAGCATGAACATCATCGAGTGCTCTACTATCTCGAGCTAGAACGTTGTATAAATCCTTTCTCGTCCATCCAACATTATCCCAGCCACCTTTTCTCTCGACAAGTAAATTCCATATCTCTCCAGTCCCCATCCCTGATTGCTTCATAAGCTTAATTTCTTCCAACTCTGCGGGTGTTATATTACGATGGGATCTCAAGAACGCTGATTCATAATTACTCGCCAGGCTATGGTTGTGAAGTACATGAAATTTTTTGACGGACCACATCTTTGTTTTATGGGTGTACCCAATACGAAAAATTGTTTTACAACCAGTTCTGCTTTCACTTCTTGGCTCACGAACCCTGTTTGGAGCTTCCTTGTATTTCTTGTGTCTGAATCCCGCATTCGAGCAACACCAACTACGGATCGTCACCATACCAGATTTTTTTTTTCTTTACCTCGTGAACCATATGCTTTTGAATAAATTCGGTAGAATGTCCCCTGCTTCTTCAATAGAGTTGAACTGTAGGCCACAACATCTTCTTCTAAGAGCATAGTTGGATCTTTATTAATGTTGGCAGATTGCAATATTTTTTTCATTGTCGCTGCATCAAAATCCAATGGAGATTCATCGCGTCCCTAAGAACAGAATAAAACAAAATAAACATGGAAATATATGTAAAACTATAACGCATTTCTTAAATCTATTAGAAAGGGTGATGCAAAATAACATTTCGTTGTTTGAGTTGATGTCTTCATCTTGTTCTGTTACTGTCTCCTAAGCTAATATCTTCCAAACTTTGCTCATCTTGCGGCAAATCATCTGACGTCCTCTTGAATGGAGAATTTCTTCATCGACCAAATCTTCCCACGACGATCACTTTCTCCATGTGACGTCGACATTGAAGAAATAGTGTGTGTTAGAAACCAGCAGAAGACGAAGGACAAGAAACAATAGAAAG
>JANAVB010004369.1:0-38642 GCA_029216955.1 Iris pallida | reverse complement strand
TAATCAGTACCAATAATTATGAATAATAATATACAATAATAAGTGTGAAGTACTTATTATTATAATTTTTATATTCTGAAATTATTAATACAAATAATATATTTAATAATTAATTAATTACTTATAAATAATTTATTAATCAATTAAATAACACATGCCTTCACAAATTCCTAATAATACCAACAAATTTGTAAAATCCATAAAAATCATTTTTAGTCTAATAAGCTAAATAATGACAGAAATAATAGATATATATTTTTGTAAAGAAACCATAAATAGGATTTATTTTTATTTAATATATCTATCTAATAACTAGATTAGTGCTAATAATTATAAATACTAGTTAATAAATAGTAAAAAGATCTAAATTGGGTTATAAAATACTTTTCCAGGAAAACCTACTGTAAATAATATTTTTAATATTATTTACCTAATTATAAGTAATTAAAAACATTTAACTACTCAATATATAAAATTACTATTTTAGCTATTGAAATTAGAATTAAATATTAAAAATTTACTAATAAATTGTGAAAATTCATAATTCACAGAAAATAACATTTCTCCAACCGTGACAATACATTTATGAACATTACCATAATAATTTATATTAAATAAAAATTACAACTTAGTAATGAACCAATTATATATACAATATAATTTAACACTGATTAAATATAAATAAATAACTAATATAATTATTTTATTCTGAAAATTTTACAGTAAATAGATATAAATATTATTTACAAGTCTTGTATAGAGACCATTAATTAATTCTTAGTGAATTAATTAATAAAAATCCGAAACAGTGAAATTAAGCAGTCATTTAGATACAATAATCCACAGTTTAAAATATAATTAAAATATCTAAACTATTTATTAAATCCTTAAAATTTAACAGTAATTAGAATACTTAATTACCTACAAATTATGTATAGATCATAACAAGTAATTCCTAATGAATTAAATTCAAAAAATCAAAAACAGAATATATAATACTGTGGAATTTACACAAAAAACTGTATTAATGCCACCAATTAAATGCTTAATAATTACGAATAAATTATATAAAAATCTGACATAATTAATATAGAATCTACACTAATTACTCTAATCATTAGGCTAATAATTTAGATCATAATTAGCATCACTTAATCATTAATTAAATCATTACACAGCCATATAATTACACAAATAATTCAACAATGAATAACCTAATTGTTGCAAACAAAAACACGTGCCAGAGGGCACGTGGGTGGTCGGGGCAATACCTCGCCACGCTGCAGGGGGGTGGCTCGCCGACGAGGGGGTCGCGCCGACGAGGAGGGGTCGCCGGATCGGGGCCGGTCGGCTGCAGCGAGCGCGGGAGGGCCAGCTGCACGCGCGGAAGGCCGGGGCGCGCGCTTCCGTCGCCCGATGGCGGGGCTTAGTCCGAAGGGGGGGTCGGGATTGGAGAGAGAGAGGAAAAGGGTGGCGGTGAGGATGGGAAGAGGTGGAGGCTTGTGGAGGAAATTATTAGGGTTAGGTTTGAGAGAAGTTGCTTGGATATATATGCATGGATGAGATCCAAAGGCTTAGGAATTCCTAATGGGTTGGGCCTAGGTTAGGGTTAGTCAGTTTGCCCATGGGCTGAGCTAAGGTTGGGTTTGGAATAAATGAAATGGATTTGGATTTGCTCAAGTTGTAATGCCATAACTAAAAGTATAGATATAATACATATACTCCAATAATAAAAACTGATGAATAGTAATACTTTATATATATAAGTATATATATATAAATAATCTAGAAAAAATCTAAATGAGTCTAAGGTTAGAGTTAACCTAAGTTTATTCTTAGGGTTAAGGGTGAGGGTTATAATACAATGCACACACAAACTTTACATATATATACATATATAACATTTTTTTCTAAACTATATATATTCAATTTAACAATTAGGGTAAAAGCATTTTATTTAACGAATAACAAAATTTTGTAACAAAATATAAATAATAATAAATAAAATAAAAAATATTTTGAGGGGTTTTACATTCTCCCCAACTTATTAAAATTTCGTCCTCGAAATTAAAGCAAGCTGGGATAAAAAAAATCACACAATCGTCATTCTAAATCTTAGGAAATTACAACTAATTTAAGGAAAATCTAGAGAGTAATTATTTACAGCACTAATCTATTTATTAGATATTACTGTTTGTAATGATTATTAATTGGCGTGACATATATATATAGTGTTACTATTTATTGGTTTACTATTAGATTATATATATAAGCTTGTATAGTTTTGGTGTTAAAATTCTTAGCAACTAAACCCAATCCTTAATTTAACCTTAACCTAGGCCCAACCCATTAGGGACCTATTCATTTGGATCTCATTCCCATATATATATTCTTATAGGAGAACCTAATCACTCTCAACCCTAACCCTAAACTTGCCTCCACACAAACTCCACCTCTCCCCATCAAACCACCTGTCACGCCCCAGAACCAGAATACTGGAGAGCGGGGGCAGACATAGCCAGCTACGCAATCCCAAAGTACGTTAATACTCTGAAATCACGTATAAGCTGTCAAGACATGGGGGTTACTCTACATGCCATCAGTCAATCCTATGGTTTAACAATCCTAGGTATCTCAATCACAGGCAATTATACAAAAGCAAGAGTACGATCAACATACATACAATAGTAAGGCGTTCCGAACCATATATACATGACTGATCATGAAGCCAGTACCACAGAACTGATGACTGGCTAGAATATTAGTCGTACATGATAAGGACTAGCTATAGTCTAGAATACACATATCATGTTTATGCCCGTAGGCTACAATATCAAAGAAAATATCAAAACACGAGCTAAACACGTGCTCGGGGCTAAACGTTACAAGAAGAGAATTTACATATCAGTGGGAGAATGAAGAAGGGCCCACTGAGGCACTCTGGTGCTCCGGCTGGTCACCGTCGAGTGAATGGTACGGTAGATCCTTCGGGCTCTTCTATCAGAACCTGGCCATGCAAAACCAGTGGGGTCAGACCCCAAATAGCAAGTACCACAAAGGAGGCCGAACAATGTACTTAAAACCAGCAATCATAGGCAATCAACAGAGAGAGAAAGTAATAAGTAAGGGAGGATCGAGATTCGTGCAGTACCAATGCACTTAACCCGAACATAAGAAGGCAGTAAGTAAAGCATTTAGTAAACACAATTAAAAGTAGACTTGTTAAGCAAACGATCTTTTAAGAGTTATGCAAAGCAAGTAGTCATATGAACAGGTGATATAAAGTAACTAGAGAATATATTAAATAACTAGAGCTAGGCAATATACAAAGAGAGGACGAAAGTACTATTCCGGAAGCCAGGTTACAACCCTTAAACCAAACAAGGACCGAGGTTGTAACCCTCGCCTGAACAGAACTTGGTCTCTGATCATTTATTGCTAAAGGTGACAATCATTAAGTGACACTCAGAGAGTGATAAACAGGGAGTGACAATACAGAGTACAATACATTAGAGTGACAATCATTGCAATCATTATCCTGGAAACAATTAGAAACTGGATCTAAACAAGACTTAGACTGGGAAGGTGATATACGATGAGATAACCATGGGACTATTCAGATAACCAGGTTACAACCCGTAAACCAAACAAGGACCGGGGTTGTAACCCTTCGTCTGAACAGAACTTGGTTTCTCCCACCATTTATCGGCAAGATAAAGTAAGAAATCAGGACATGTAACAACCAAGTACAAGATCAAGACAAGACTAGACTGATCGAACTTCATCCAACATTCACGGCCAAGCAATAAGTACGGCTTGATACTTTAACTAACTAGGGTTATCACAGGCCTAGTTACTAGCAAAATGCAATGAGATTATTCCACAGCCACAAGCCCTGCAGACCATCCAGGTTATCCAGGCGAATATTAGTACAATAAGGGTGCAACACATAACAGTGTGCTGGAAGTGTGCCCTACTCGTCGGCAGGCTACAAATCCACAAGCGCGCCCAGGTAACGGGATTGCCTGTAGCTGGGAAATTTCTTCATGACTACTGGATTATTCTAGTTGTTAACCTTAGTCGATTTCAGTGGGTACCCCTGACCGTGGTACTCAGAGGTCCCCGTCCTAGACATGATGCAAGATAAGACGGGTTCATTTGTACAAGCACAATCGTCCACGGTGTCCAAGTTATTTAATCTTGTCAAGTCGTGTTAGCCGTCGCAACAGCATTCGAGATATATCATGTCAGGTTTATCACGTCAAGAGTGCGCCACGGCGGACCACTATCAAGAATTATCATGTCAAGTTATCATGTCAAATTTGTCAGGTCAAGTTATCATGTCGGAAGCGCACCACGGCGGGTCACTATCAAGAATTATCATTATCACTTATCAAGAGTGCGCCACGACGGGCCACTATCAAGAATTATTAATCATCTTGTTACCAATCTGGAGTGCACTACAACGAGTCACCATCGTGTCAAACAATTTCATTCATTTAAGAAATAACAAGCTATTAAGTGGGTCGTCGCAATATAGGCCAAGAATAGAAATGTACAGTACAATCAGGAGCTCCATATTAAAATAAAAGAAACTTGCACAGTTAGTTAATATTATATATATATATTCTTGAAGCCAAGGAAAAACTCTACAACTTTCATGTTGGGAGTTGGAAGAAATTCGAGCCATAATTCAGTCATTTAGAACATATAACAGTTAGAAATAGTCAAAATATGCATTATGCGGCCTATTCTGTGACATGCATGCAACTGCGACACCATATGCAGCTCAACTGCGACATGATATGCGCATACTGCGACATGATATGCGCCTCATGCGGCTCAACTACGACATGGTATGCGCCTACTGCGACATGCGCCTCATGCGGCTCAACTGCGACATGATATGCGGCTACTGCGACATGCGCTTCATTGCAACATGCGCCTTTTGCGACATGCGCCTCATGAGGCTCAACTGCGACATGATATGCGGCTACTGTGACATGCGCTTCATTGCAACATGCGCCTTCTGCGACATGCGCCTTCTGCGACATGATATGCGGCTACCGCGACATGCGCTTCATTGCAACATGCGCCTTCTACGACATGCGCCTTCTGCGACATGATATGCGGCTACCGCGACATGCGCTTCATTGCAACATGCGCCTTCTGTGACATGCGCCTTCTGCGATATGATATGCGGCTACCGCGACATGCGCTTCATTGCAACATGCACCTTTTGCGACATGCGCCTTCTGCGACATGCTGATTATGCTGCAGATGAACCTAGAAATGACCAGAAATTGTTTTGGCCATAACTTCCTCATCCGAAGCCGAAATCAAGCAAAACAAAAGTCAAAACTGCATGAAATTAAATTCTCTACAACATGGAACTATTAGTTTTCGTAAACAAGTAAGTTTGGTAGATCAAAACCCAAGAAAACCGAAAATAATATAAACTTAGATCTACAAGAATCCACCCGGTAAAATCAAAAACTCCAAGTTCTAAACATGCTTAAAATCATGCAAGGAAGAAGATGGAACAATCAAAAGTAAATTTGTTCAAGGTTCGGCAAGGTGTACTTGCCTCTCCTCCTTGGTGAAGAAGGAAAGAAGAAGAAGAAGATGAAGATGGAAAATGAAATGAATAATGGAGGAGAGAGAGTGGTAGGTGGCTTATATAACAAGCCCAAGCAATCTCCACCATTCATTCCTCTCCACTCAATCTAAACCATACACCTCTCTCATACGAACCAACTAAACCAACCAAGTCCAAGCCAAACCAAACCATGTTAAACCAAACCAATAAAACCAAGTCAAATCAAATTAAAACCAAGTCATGATTCATACCAAAATAAATGAAACAAGCCAGTATACGGGTCACCCGACAATTGTCAGAAATCCGTACAATGACAATTCAGCAACTTTAAATATTCTCAAAATTCAGGAAATACGAAATACAGCTCAAATAAATATGTATCCGTATAAAATACTGATACAGTGAGGCGGGCCTCACAACTCTCCACCCCTTAGAAAAATTCCGTCCTCGGAATTTCCTGAAGCTAGTCGAGCAAGATAACAAAACAAAAGCTCCAGGAACTCAACAATCTCAATAAATCAAGCACGGCATATAAGTAAAGTAAAACAATCAGTAATGTAATTAAATGCGTAAGCAGTAAATAAATGCACAAGAACAAATACAATCATGATCAAGAAGGGCTGGAGGCATATGGATCAATATGTCTCCTAAGACAGTTGTGTAGAACCAACGTCCTTGCTGGCCTAAGCTGACTCCCAAAAATGGATAAAAGTCAAGCCTCAAGGTAAGTCGGTACCAATGACTTAGTTCAAGACGTGACTCTACCCGGGACGTATCATCGTAGTTGAAACAGATACATGAACTTTATCACATGTCTCAAGATACGAAGACAAAAACGACGGGCTGATCGGAATGTACTGACATCTCTGCCTGTATGCTGAGACTGATCCTCCATAACTGGCCTGGCTGAAAAATGCTGAGCTGCCCTCGGCAAAACACGAACAAGATAATCAGAAGGATCAAGAACAGTGCCCTTGAAAGTTGAAGGACACAAGATCAAATCATGGGAACAGGAATGACCAACGATCAAAACAGATATCAAGTCAAGTATCAGAGATAGAGAATAATCCGAAGGAGATCAATAAAGATAATCGTGATTGAGATATCTAAACATGGTAACCCCCACAAATCTGAAAATCGAGATTCAGACCTGCATGGGCCACCACTAAAACCATGTCACGCCCCAGAACCAGAATACTGGAGAGCGGGGACAGACATAGCCAGCTACGCAATCCCAAAGTACGTTAATACTCTGAAATCACGTATAAGCTGTCAAGACATGGGGGTTACTCTACATGCCATCAGTCAATCCTATGGTTTAACAATCCTAGGTATCTCAATCACAGGCAATTATACAAAAGCAAGAGTACGATTAACATACATACAATAGTAAGGCGTCCCGAACCATATATACATGACTGATCATGAAGCCAGTACCACAGAACTGATGACTGGCTAGAATATTAGTCGTACATGATAAGGACTAGCTATAGTCTAGAATACACATATCATGTTTATGCCCGTAGGCTACAATATCAAAGAAAATACCAAAACACGAGCTAAACACGTGCTCGGGGCTAAACGTTACAAGAAGAGAATTTACATATCAGTGGGAGAATGAAGAAGGGTCCACTGAGGCACTCTGGTGCTCCGGCTGGTCACCGTCGAGTGAATGGTACGGTAGATCCTTCGGGCTCTTCTATCAGAATCTGGCCATGCAAAACCAGTGGGGTCAGACCCCAAATAGCAAGTACCACAAAGGAGGCCGAATAATGTACTTAAAACCAGCAATTATAGGCAATCAACAGAGAGAGAAAGTAATAAGTAAGGGAGGATCGAGATTCGTGCAGTACCAATGCACTTAACCCGAACATAAGAAGGCAGTAAGTAAAGCATTTAGTAAACACAATTAAAAGTAGACTTGTTAAGCAAACGATCTTTTAAGAGTTATGCAAAGCAAGTAGTCATATGAACAGGTGAGATAAAGTAACTAGAGAATATATTAAATAACTAGAGCTAGGCAATATACAAAGAGAGGACGAAAGTACTATTCCGGAAGCCAGGTTACAACCCTTAAACCAAACAAGGACCGAGGTTGTAACCCTTCGCCTGAACAGAACTTGGTCTCTGATCATTTATTGCTAAAGGTGACAATCATTAAGTGACACTCAGAGAGTGATAAACAAGGAGTGACAATACAGAGTACAATACATTAGAGTGACAATCATTGCAATCATTATCTTGGAAACAATTAGAAACTGGATCTAAACAAGACTTAGACTGGGAAGGTGATATACGATGAGATAACCATGGGACTATTCAGATAACCAGGTTACAACCCGTAAACCAAACAAGGACCGGGGTTGTAACCCTTCGTCTGAACAGAACTTGGTTTCTCCCACCATTTATCGGCAAGATAAAGTAAGAAATCAGGACATGTAACAACCAAGTACAAGATCAAGACAAGACTAGACTGATCGAACTTCATCCAACATTCACGGCCAAGCAATAAGTACGGCTTGATACTTAACTAACTAGGGTTATCACAGGCCTAGTTACTAGCAAAATGCAATGAGATTATTCCACAGCCACAAGCCCTACAGACCATCCAGGTTATCCAGGCAAATATTAGTACAATAAGGGTGCAACACATAACAGTGTGCTGGAAGTGTGCCCTACTCGTCGGCAGGCTACAAATCCACAAGCGCGCCCAGGTAACGGGATTGCCTGTAGCTGGGAAATCTCTTCATGACTACTGGATTATTCTAGTTGTTAACCTTAGTCGATTTCAGTGGGTACCCCTGACCGTGGTACTCAGAGGTCCCCGTCCTAGACATGATGCAAGATAAGACGGGTTCATTTGTACAAGCACAATCGTCCACGGTGTCCAAGTTATTCAATCTTGTCAAGTCGTGTTAGCCGTCGCAACAGCATTCGAGATATATTATGTCAGGTTTATCACGTCAAGAGTGCGCCACGGCGGACCACTATCAAGAATTATCATGTCAAGTTATCATGTCAAATTTGTCAGGTCAAGTTATCATGTCGGGAGCGCACCACGGCGGGTCACTATCAAGAATTATCATTATCACTTATCAAGAGTGCGCCACGACGGACCACTATCAAGAATTATTAATCATCTTGTTACCAATCTGGAGTGCACTACAACGAGTCACCATCGTGTCAAACAATTTCATTCATTTAAGAAATAACAAGCTATTAAGTGGGGTCGTCGCAATATAGGCCAAGAATAGAAATGTACAGTACAATCAGGAGCTCTATATTAAAATAAAAGAAACTTGCACAGTTAGTTAATATTATATATACATATTCTTGAAGCCAAGGAAAAACTCTACAACTTTTATGTTGGGAGTTGGAAGAAATTCGAGCCATAATTCAGTCATTTAGAACATATAACAGTTAGAAATAGTCAAAATATGCATTATGCGGCCTATTCTGTGACATGTATGCAACCGCGACACCATATGCAGCTCAACTGCGACATGATATGCGCATACTGCGACATGATATGCGCCTCATGCAGCTCAACTACGACATGGTATGCGCCTACTGCGACATGCGCCTCATGCGGCTCAACTGCGACATGATATGCGGCTACTGCGACATGCGCTTCATTGCAACATGCGCCTTTTGCGACATGCGCCTCATGCGGCTCAACTGCGACATGATATGCGGATTCTGCGACATGCGCTTCATTGTAACATGCGCCTTCTGCGACATGCGCCTTCTGCGACATGATATGCGGCTACCGCGACATGCGCTTCATTGCAACATGCGCCTTCTGCGACATGCGCCTTCTGCGACATGATATGCGGCTACCGCGACATGCGCTTCATTGCAACATGCGCCTTCTGCGACATGCGCCTTCTGCGACATGATATACGGCTACCGCGACATGCGCTTCATTGCAACATGCGCCTTTTGCGACATGCGCCTTCTGCGACATGCTGATTATGCTGCAGATGAACCTAGAAATGACCAGAAATTGTTTTGGCCATAACTTCCTCATCCGAAGCCGAAATCAAGCAAAACAAAAGCCAAAACTGCATGAAATTAAATTCTCTACAAATGGAACTATTAGTTTTCGTAAACAAGGAAGTTTGGTAGATCAAAATCCAAGAAAACCGAAAATAATATTAACTTAGATCTACAAGAATCCACCCGGTAAAATCAAAAACTCCAAGTTCTAAACATGCTTAGAATCATGCAAGGAAGAAGATGGAACAATCAAAAGTAAATTTGTTCAAGGTTCGGCAAGGTGTACTTGCCTCTCCTCATTGGTGAAGAAGGAAAGAAGAAGAAGAAGATGAAGATGGAAAATAAAATGAATAATGGAGGAGAGAGAGTGGTAGGTGGCTTATATAACAAGCCTAAGCAATCTCCACCATTCATTCCTCTCCACTCAATCTAAACCATACACCTCTCTCATAAGAACCAACTAAACCAACCAAGTCTAAGCCAAACCAAACCATGTTAAACCAAACCAATAAAACCAAGTCAAATCAAATTAAAACCAAGTCATGATTCATACCAAAATAAATGAAACAAGCCAGTATACGGGTCACCCGACAATTGTCAGAAATTCGTACAATGACAATTCAGCAACTTTAAATATTCTCAAAATTCAGGAAATACGAAATACAGCTCAAATAAATATGTATCCGTATAAAATACTGATACATTGAGGCGGGCCTCACACCACCAGCCCCTCCCCCTCTTCCGCGCCTATCTCCTTCCCCCTCACCCGGAGCCCCGCCGTCGACGACGAGACGCGGGGCTTTCCGCGCCCGCGTGTAGCAGCCGGCGCCCCCCCGCGCGCACTACAGCCCGGCCGGCCCCGATCCGGCGGCCCCCTCGCGGCGTTCCACCCCCCTGTAGCGTGGCGAGGTAACCCCGACCCCCCGTGGCGCTGTCATATGGATTAAATCCTCTTAGCATGCTTTAAACCACGTTTTAGTATTTAAATTCTGATTATTCAAGTTTTGTATTGATTGTTATGATGAATAAATGGATGAATAATTAGATCTAAATGTAGAAAATCATTGGTAATTATGTAGGGGTTCTACCCTAATTTTTGTATGAATTAATATTAACTATTAGTATTTGTTTATATTTAATTATGAAGTTTCAATGCTAGTAATTAATTAAATGTGTTTACTGTTTTAATTTTTATGTAATATTTTGATCACGAATTAGATAAAACTTTGTACATGGAAAAAGTTTGTATAATTAATATAGTATTTTAAAATAATTTTTCCAGAACTTTTAGAATTAAAATTATAATTATTTTATGTGAAAAACAGTGAATTAAAACTGTTTAATTAATTCCGTTTGATGCATATTATTTAATTGGTAAATAATTAAATAATATAATTTATATGAAAAATATAGATTTAATTATAAAGTAAATTATGGAAATTTTTCCAGTATTTTATTGGTTTTTAAAATATTTTATTTAGATTTTTCTTGGAAGTTTTGTATTAATCAAACTAATTATTAAATACCGTTTTCAATTTATATTATTTAATTGGTTAGTAATTAAATAATATTGTTTGAATAGAAAATGTTTGTAATAGTATATTATTCTGTATAAAAATAATTCCAGTATTTATTTATTATTATTTATAATTATTTAGAATTAGTTGGGTAATTTCTAGATTTATTACATAAGTTGAATATATTATATAATTAATTGTTATTAATTATATAAATGTTGTAATTTTGTGAAGTGATAAGATTCTGTTAGAAATGTGTAAATAGGGTATTTAGGAATTTATTTTACGTATTTTAAATATATTTACGAATTTTTAAGACTTAAAAGTAATTTGGAAAATCATGTTTAGGTTTATGTAAAAAATTGTGTAATAATTATTTATTGATTTAAATAATTATTAATTTTGTGTTACTACTGTGAATTTAGTTTTAATGATTAAACTTAAGGTTGTGGTGATTTATTTGGATTTATTTAATTATTAAGTACTCATTGTTATTATTTAACTAGTTTATTTAATAAGTAGTTTAATGGTAATAATCCATTTTCTGTAAAATATATATATAATATATTTATTATTCTGATATTATTTAGTTTATTATTAAAATAGACTAAAAATAATTTTTAAGGATTTTTACTATTTAAGTTAGTATTATTAGAAATTGTGTATTCATGTGTGTATTAAAATGGTTGGTTAATTGATTATCATTAATTAATTAATTAATTATTAAATTTTGTTGTAAATTTAAATTCAGAATATAATTGGTATGATAATAAGTATAGTTACATGCTTATTAATGTATGATTATTATTCGTAATATTTTGATACTAGCTAGCTAGTAGTAATAGATTAATTTAAATTATAGAGTACTTAGCAATTTAATGAATTGTTTAATTTGTTTAATTAGTAATTAATTAGAGATAAATTTTGTTTAGGATATTTTTCTTCTCGGAACTCGGACTCTACATCGGACCCGGATACTCAGTTGCTGGATACAGGCAAGTACACCTTGCTTGATTGTATATTTTTGCAGTTAGTTTAGTTACCTAGTTACTTCTCAGTTGTGTTGCATGCGTCTAGTAGTAGTGGACTTATCCCGTGTATTGTGAAGGTATGTGGTACCTTCTAGCCGGACACCGTATCATACACGATCACTATATGAGTGAGTTGAGAGCATGGATTTGGTGTCGACTGATCATTGGCACGTGAGTTCGCGTTTGGTCTAGTGGTTGTACAGGTCTACTTATATATACTATAACGTCTTGCATATTATTTAACCGCGTATACGGTACAGATATACATTGGGTGGGGAGAGTCTACTAGTGGTGTATGAGAATTCTGTTTCCAATGGACGCTGGATGCTCGTAGCCCCTCGTTTCTCAAACCGTAGAACGCTTGGTGGCAGTTTCTTCTCTTCTCCTCCCTCATGCACCATTAGAGATGTCTCGAGTGCATTATACATAGATGGTTAGTTTACCTGTCGTATGTCGCATGATATATCCTGTCCTTGTTTGGTTGGGGAGATGTTATGTTACATTTTGTTCTAGTTATTTATATACTGCCCTGTACTATCATGCATGTCGATTTCTTGTGTACTTGTTACGTCCCTCTGAGGACCTGGCACCTTTTCCAGATTGGGACGAGCACAGGTACCGACGGACTACGGAGATTGGAGACTTTTGCTGACGAGGACTTCAATGTTGAGCCTCGTGAGTTTCTTGAGTTCTTAGGTGATTTCTGCTAGTGGCTATCTATTTCTTTTCTGGTTCAGTTGTACTCTTTTAGTAGTTCTTTCATACATTTATTGGTGGATTATTTTCCACTAGTCATGACTTGTAGTTTGATTCAGAGTTATTTTCATTCCTTCCAGCTTTATTCTGTGATTTTTCCTGTGGATGAGATTAGTATTTACCTGCCTGTATTGTTATTTAGTTGTTACTTCAGCGTACTACGATCGAGTATAGTCCATTAAATTGGGATTTTTCTATACTTGATCGTACAGCTGGCACGCTACGTGTTCCTGGTCCCACATATTTTGGAACCGGGGCGTGATATGTTTTTAGTGGTGGCCCATGCAGGTCACGGTTGTTAAAATTCTTAGTTTTGGTAATGTTCATAAATTGGGTCCGATGTAGAGTCCGAGTTCCGAGAAGCAAATAATCCTAAAGAAAATTTATCTCTAATTAATTACTAATTAAACAAATTAAACAATTCATTAAATTGCTAAGTACTCTATAATTTAAATTAATCTATTACTACTAGCTAGCTAGTATCAAAATATTACGAATAATAATCATACATTAATAAGTATGTAAACTATACTTATTATCATACCAATTATATTCTGAAATTTATATACAACCAAATATTTAATAATTAATTAATTAATTAATGATAATCAATTAACCAACCATTTTAATACACACATGAATACACAATTCCCAATAATATATATATATAGCCTTTCTAACCGAACTCCTCATAACCCTAACCCTAGAGCGTTTCCTTCAAGCCGTCGCCCACCCCCGACCTTGTCTCCTCCTCGGCCATCTCCCACGGCCAGATCCCGGCGGTCCGAGCCACCACAAGCGGCCGGCAAGCAAATTCCGACCGGGATTGCGCTGCTGCTGTGAGCAACAGAACCCGGCCGATCCCGGCGATCCCGGCGGCGCCACGCGCCTGAGGCCGGCCCCGATCCGGCGGCCCCTCGCGTGTTGCACCCCCTGCGGCGTGGCGAGGTAACCCCGACCCCCCCCCCCCCCCCCCCCGTGGCGCTGTCACGTGGATTAAATCCTCTTAGCATGCTTTAAACCACATTTTAGTATTTAAATTCTGATTATTCAAGTTTTGTATTGATTGTTATGATGAATAAGGATGAATAATTAGATCTAAATGTAGAAAATCATTGGTAATTATGTAGGGGTTCTACCCTAATTTTTGTATGAATTAATATTAATTATTAGTATTTGTTTATATTTAATTATGAAGTTTCAATGCTAGTAATTAATTAAATGTGTTTACTGTCTTAATTTTTATGTAATATTTTGATCACGAATTAGATAAAACTTTGTACATGAAAAAGTTTATATAATTAATATAGTATTTTAAAATAATTTTTCTAGAATTTTTAGAATTAAATTTATAATTATTTTATGTGAAAAACAGTGAATTAAAACTGTTTAATTAATTCCGTTTGATGCATATTATTTAATTGGTAAATAATTAAATAATATAATTTATATGGAAAATATAGATTTAATTATAAAGTAAATTATGGAAATTTTTCCAGTATTTTATTGGTTTTTAAAATATTTTATTTAGATTTTTCTTGGAAGTTTTGTATTAATCAAACTAATTATTAAATACCGTTTTCAATTTATATTATTTAATTGGTTAGTAATTAAATAATATTGTTTGAATAGAAAATGTTTGTAATAGTATATTATTCTGTATAAAAATAATTCC
Source organism: Iris pallida (assembly GCA_029216955.1). NCBI lineage: Eukaryota > Viridiplantae > Streptophyta > Magnoliopsida > Asparagales > Iridaceae > Iris > Iris pallida. The sequence continues at coordinate 24,065 of JANAVB010004369.1, read as the reverse complement.
AGTATTTATTTATTATTATTTATAATTATTTAGAATTAGTTGGGTAATTTCTAGATTTATTACATAAGTTGAATATATTATATAATTAATTGTTATTAATTATATAAATGTTGTAATTTGTGAAGTGATGATTCTGTTAGAAATGTGTAAATAGGGTATTTAGGAATTTATTTTACGTATTTTAAATATATTTACGAATTTTTAAGACTTAAAAGTAATTTGGAAAATCATGTTTAGGTTTATGTAAAAAATTGTGTAATAATTATTTATTGATTTAAATAATTATTAATTTTGTGTCATTCTTGATTAACCTTGAACAAATTCTTTTGTATCTCGTTTGTTTCCGTCCTATTCTCAATTCCTTCTATCTTATTTCTGCAGAATCATGAATCTAAGGAGTGGACGTACCGCTGCCGGTAGAGACAACCAGTCATCTGGTACGGATGAGCAGTCCGCAAGGGTAGTCCAACCCACCCTATGCTACCAGGGCAGACGTCTCAGCCAGTTGGTGCACAACCGACTGGGGTACCCCCTCCTCCTCCGCAGTACCCTCAGACACCACATGGAGTGCCTCCGGCTGTGCCACAAGACAGTCAGGCACAGATGTTTCAGTTCATGCACATGATGATGCAAGAACAGAGACAGCAAGCAGCGGAACAGAGGCAAGAAGCAGCTGAGCAGAGGCAGGTAGCTGCTGAACAAAGACGGGAAGCTGCTGAGATGAGACAGGGATTCCTGGCAACTATGGAGAGGATGACAGCACCAGCACCTGCACCAGCTCCGATACTAGCTCCCGTGAGACCAGCACGGGTAGGTTCAAGTGAAGTACTACGTGCAGATGGACCCCAAACCTTATAAGGAAATGAGAGTCCGGAGGAGACCACTAATTGGATCACCAGCACCAAGAAGAAATTGCAGGCATCTCAGTTGCCAGAAGATTTATGGATGACTGGCGTAAGAACTCAGCTGGAGGGGAATGCCCATCACTGGTGGGATTCTATGGAGCGTCAGTTGGGTACTCGTCAGTCGTGGGAGCAGTTTCTGGAGTTCTTTGATAAGAAGTATTTCCCTACTACTGTGAAGAATGCCTTATACAACCAGTTTTTGCATCTGGAGCAGGGGAACAAGACTGTGGACGAGTATGACTCGGAGTTCAGTCGACTCAGCAAGTATGGAGAGGTACTGATACCCAATGATCTGGAGAAGGCCAAGAGATTTCACAACGGGCTGAGACAGGAGCTACAACATTATACTAGCTCTCAGTCCCGAATCTCTTATGCTGAGTTGCTGACGGAGGCCAGGATTCAGGAGACAATTAGCAAGGGGAAGCTGAACCAGCAGAAGAATCAGCCAGTGCAGACGAAGACGCAGCAAGGAGGTCCTATCAAGAGACCTATGGGACATCATCAGCATCAGCAGAAGACTGGACCCTACCAGTCTAAGGAACTTCCGACTTGCCATTACTGTGGCAGGAAGGGACACTTACAGAGAGAGTGCAGAAGGATGCTGGGTACTTGTTTAGCTTGTGGATCGAGCCAGCATCAGGCTCGAGATTGCCCAGTTCGGGGAGCCATTGTGCCAGCAGGAGGACAGAAGCCACCAGCATCAGGAGGTCAGCAGAGAGGATCTATACTCCCTTCACAGTCAGCACAGTTTGAGAAGGCCAAGCAGCAGGCAGGAAACAAGAAGCAAGGACAGATTTTTGCTCTCACTCAGGGAGAAGATGGAACCGAAGGTGAGGCTATCACAGGTACTATTTTAGTAGGTTCATTGCCTGCTACAGTGTTATTTGATTCTGGTGCCACCTTATCATTTATATCATCTAGATTTGTAGCTGTGCATAGGATAGCTACTTCTACTATGCCTAAGAGTTAGAAAATTATTACTGGTGGGGGTATAGTACCTGTGACTACTACATGTAGAGCCTGTTCGGTAGTTATTTGTGGCCGAGAGATGAGAGCTCGACTTTTGGTATTTCCTATGCCAAATTTTGACGTAGTATTGGGTATGGATTGGCTTAGTCAATATCATGCTATATTGGACTGCCACAAGGGTTGTGCTATATTTAGACCGCCAGGCCAGTCGGAGTTTGAATTTCAGAGAGGAAGCATTGAGAAGGGAGTATCTCAGTATCATGGAGCTTGCATGGCGATGGAGGTTGCCCCGCCACCGATCATTGATGAGTTTTCTGATGTCTTTCCCGATGATCTGCCGTGTCTACCACCCGACAGAGAGGTTGAGTTCACCATTGAGCTCATACCAGGAGCGACACCAATCTCTTCAAATGTCTATCGACTGGCGAAGAAGGAGCTGGATGAAATGAAGGTGCAGTTGCAGGAGTTGCAAGACAAGGGGTTTATCAGACCAAGTGCATCACCATGGGGAGCCCCGGTCTTGTTTGTGCCAAAGAAAGATGGAACAGTTCGCATGTGCATTGATTATAGGGCTCTTAATGCTGTGACGATCAAGAACAAGTATCCCCTGCCCAGAATTGATGATCTATTTGACCAGCTGACAGGAGTCCAGGTATTCTTGAAGATTGATCTGAGATTGGGATACCATCAAGTGAAGGTTCGGAGATAAGACATTCGGAAGACGGCATTCAGGACTCGGTATGGTCATTACGAGTTCTTAGTAATGCCCTTTGGTTTGACTAATGCACCTGCTGTGTTCATGAATTTAATGAATAAGTATTCCATGAATATCTTGATAAATTTGTCGTAGTATTTATCGACGACATTTTGGTGTATTCAAAGAACCATGAAGAGCATGAGGATCACTTGAGGAAGGTGCTGGAGGTCTTGAGGCATCAGAAGTTATATGCAAAGCTGAGTAAGTGTGAATTTCTGCTAGATCATGTTTCATTTCTTGGACATGTTATCTCAGGGAAAGGCATAGAAGTGGATCCGACGAAGATATCAGCAGTGGAGTCGTGGCCAACTCCAACCGATGTTTCAGAGGTGCGAAGTTTTCTAGGGCTTGCCGGATATTACCGGAGGTTCGTAGAGAATTTTGCAAGAATTGCGGAGCCCATGACAAAGTTGACTCGCAAGGATCAGAAGTTCGAGTGGACGGAAGAGTGCCAAGCTGCTTTTGATGATTTGAAGAAGCGCCTTACTACTGCACCAGTTTTGACCATTCCATCGGGATCAGGAGATTTTGTCATCTATAGTGATGCATCCGGGAAGGGATTAGGATGCGTATTGATGCAGCATGGGATGGTAGTTGCATATGGTTCTCGGCAGTTGAGGACCCATGAGAAGAATTATCCCACGCACGACTTAGAGCTTGCGGCGGTAATATTTGCCTTCAAGCTTTGGAGGCATTATTTGTATGAAGAAACAATGGAGGTATATACAGATCATAAGAGCCTCAAGTATGTCTATACTCAGAAGGATTTAAATTTGAGGCAGAGGCGTTGGCTTGAGTTGATGGCAGATTTTGATATCGAGTTACAGTACCATCCAGGGAAGGCTAATTCAGTAGCAGATGCATTGAGCCGGAGGCCTACGGCACATTTCTTGACATCACAAAAGGAGTTGCTTTATGACTTACAAAAGATGGGCATTAAAGTTGTTAGGCCTGGAGGAGTTGCACAGATGATGAATATTCAGATTCAGTCTTCACTAGTAGAGCGGATCAAGGCGACTACCGACAGATGCCAGATATCAGAGGCTTCGACAGAGGACAGAGCAAGGACTGCAGACAGGATTGAGGATTCACGAAGATGGGACCTTGAGGTGCGGAAATCGTCTCTATGTTCCTAATGGAGAGATCAGGCAGGAGCTGATGACAGAGGCTCATAGCTCGATTATTCTATTCATCCAGGAGGTACGAAGATGTACAGGGACCTGAGACAACACTACTGGTGGCATGGAATGAAGCGTGAGATAGCACGATTTGTAGCAAAGTGCTTGGTGTGTCAGCAAGTCAAGGCTGAGCATCAGAGGTCCGCAGGATTGTTGCAACCGCTTCCGATACCTGAGTGGAAGTGGGAGCACATCACTATGGATTTTGTTACGGGATTTCCGAGGAGCCCAGCTGGACGAGATACAGTTTGGGTGATTGTGGACAGATTATCGAAGTCTGCTCATTTCATACCATTCCGAGTGGGGCAATATACAGAGGTATTGGCAGACTTATATATGAAGGAGATAGTGCGATTACATGGAGTACCAGTCAGTATAGTCTCCGATCGAGATACGAGATTCACATCGCACTTCTGGAAGAGCATGCAGGAAAGCCTGGGCACAAGACTGAAGTTCAGCACAGCTTATCACCCTCAGACAGACGGGCAGTCAGAGCGTACCATTCAGACGTTGGAGGATATGTTGAGAGCTTGCATGTTGGATTTTGGAGGATCCTGGGAGGATCACTTGCACTTGGTAGAATTTTCTTACAACAATTGCTACCAGACAAGTATCCAGATGGCTCCTTTTGAAGCATTGTACGGAAGGAAGTGTCGATCGCCAGCATGTTGGGGTGATGTAGGCGAGAGGCAGATATTGGGACCAGAGTTGGTGACTCGTACAGTAGATACAGTCAAGAAGATTCAGGGACATCTACAAGCAGCACAGGACCGGCAGAAACAGTGGGCAGACACTCATAGGCGACCTCTTGAGTTCAAGGAAGGAGATCATGTGTTCTTGAGAATCTCCCCGACTAGAGGTACGATCAGATTTGGAGTCAGAGGAAAGCTCAGCCCAAGGTACATCGGACCGTTCGATGTGTTGGAGAAAGTTGGCGAGGTTGCATACAGATTGGCACTTTCGCAGTCATTGGAAGGCGTCCATGATGTATTTCATGTCTCCCAGTTGAGGAAGTATGTGGCAGACCCTAACCATGTACTTGATCATTCAGAGATCACCGTGGGACCGACTTTGTCCTACGAGGAGCAGCCTGTGGAGATCCTAGACCGCAGAGAGAAAGTGTTGAAGGGGAAGACCATTCGACTAGTCCGAGTTGCGTGGAAACACCATTCTCCAGACGAATCGACTTGGGAGCGGGAAGATTCTATTCTGGAGCGTTTTCCATACCTACGTGAGGCGTCTGGTATGACTTAATTCTGCTAATAATTACTCTCTAGATTTTGCTTAACTTAGTTGTAATTTTCTAAGATTTAGAATGATGATTGTGTGATTTCTTTTATCCCAGCTTGCTTTAATTTCGAGGACGAAATTTTAATAAGTTGGGGAGAATGTAAAACCCCTCAAAATATTTTATTTTTTTTATTTTATTTATATTTTGTTACAAATTTTGTTATTCGTTAAATAAAATGCTTTTACCTTAATTTTAAATTGAATATATATAGTTTAGAAAAATATGTTATATATCTATATATATGCAAAGTTTGTGTGCTGCATTGTATTATATAACCCTCACCCTTAACCCTAAGACTAAACTTAGGTTAACTCTAACCTTAGACTCATTTAGATTTTTCTAGATTATTTATATATATATACTTATATATATAAAGTATTACTATTCATCAGTTTTATTATTGGAGTATATGTATTATATCTATACTTTTAGTTATGGCATTACAACTTGAGCAAAACCCAAATCCATTTCATTTATTCCAAACCCAACCTTAGCTCAGCCCATGGGCAAACTAACTAACCCTAACCTAGGCCCAACCCATTAGGAATTCCTAAGCCTTTGGATCTCATCCATGCATATATATCTAAGCAACTTCTCTCAAACCTAACCCTAATAATTTCCTCCACAAGCCTCCACCTCTTCCCATCCTCACCGCCACCCTATCCCTCTCTCTCTCCAATCCCGACCCCCCCCTTCGGACTAAGCCCCGCCATCGGGCGACGGAAGCGCGCGCCCCGGCCTTCCGCGCGTGCAGCCGGCCCTCCCGCGCTCGCTGCAGCCGACCGGCCCCGATCCGGCGACCCCCCCTCGTCGGCGCGACCCCCTCGTCGGCGAGCCACCCCCCTGCGGCGTGGCAAGGTATTGCCCCGACCACCCACGTGTCCTCTGACACGTGTGATTAGGTTGCAATAATTAGGTTATTTGCATTGTTGAATATTCTGTGTAATTATATGGCTGTTTAATTATTTAATTAATGATTAAGTGATGCTAATTACATCTAAATTATTAGCCTAATGATTAGAGTCATTAGTGTAGATTCTATATTAATTATGTCAGATTTTTATATAATTATTCGTAATTATTAAGCATTTAACTGGTGGCATTAATGCAGTTTTTTGTGTAAATTCCACAGTATTATATATTCTGTTTTTGATTTTTTTGAATTTAATTCATTAGGAATTACTTGTTATGATCTATACATAATTTGTAGGTAATTATGTAATCTAATTACTGTTAAATTTTCAGGATTTAATAAATAGTTTAGATATTTTAATTAAATTTTAAACTGTGGGTTAATGTATCCAAATGACTGTTTAATTTCACTGTTTCGGATTTTTATTAATTAATTCACTAAGAATTAATTAATGGTCTCTATACAAGACTTGTAAATAATATTTATATCTATTTACTGTAAAATTTTCAGAATAAAATAATTATATTAGTTATTTATTTATATTTAATCAGTGTTAAATTATATTGTATATATAATTGGTTCATTACTAAGTTTTAATTTTTATTAAATATAAATTATTATGGTAATGTTCATAAATGTATAGTCACGGTTGGAGAAATGTTATTTTCTGTGAATTATGAATTTTCACAATTTATTAGTAAATTTTTAATATTTAATTCTAATTTCAATAGCTAAAATAGTAATTTTATATATTGAGTAGTTAAATGTTTTTAATTACTTATAATTAGGTAAATAATATTAAAATATTATTTACAGTAGGTTTTCCTGGAAAAGTATTTTATAACCCAATTTAGATCTTTTTACTATTTATTAACTAGTATTTATAATTATTAGCACTAATCTAGTTATTAGATAGATATATATTAAATAAAGAAAATCCTATCTATGGTTTCTTTACAAATAATATATATCTATTATTTCTGTCATTATTTAGCTTATTAGACTAAAAATGATTTTTATGGATTTTTACAAATTTTGTTGGTATTATTAGGAATTTGTGAAGGCATGTGTTATTTAATTGATTAATTAATTATTTATAAGTAATTAATTAATTATTAAATATATATTAGTTGTATTAATAATTTCAGAATATAAAATTATAATAATAAGTACTTCATACTTATTATTGTATATTATTATTATTCATAATTATTGGTACTTATTAGCTAGTAATAATGGTTTGATATTAATTATTGATTAAATAGAAATTAAATGTATTGTTTAATTTGGCTAATTAGTAATTAATTATAGTTAATGCTTATATAGGGTTATTTGCTTCGCGGGACTCGGACTCTATTTTGGACCCGGATACTCAGTTGCTGGACACAGGCAAGTACACCTTGCTTGACATTTACTATGCAGTATTTACATTTGACCAGTTATTGCTATTGTGTGCACTCGTCTCCATTGATGACTACCTTGTATAGAGTTAGTATAAACTTGACACTGTCTCAGTCACGTATCACATATTAGTGAGTTGAGTGCAGAGGATCTGTGTTGACTGGCCATTAGCATGTGATCTTGAGTCTGTTAGAAGTTTGGTTAGTTTTACTATATATGACGTCTTGCATATTGTTCGTACCGCCCGTAGTCCGTCGGTACCTGTGCTCGTCCCAATCTGGAAAAGGTGCCAGGTCCTCAGAGGGACGTAACAAGTACACAAGAAATCGACATGCATGATAGTACAGGACAGTATATAAATAACTAGAACAAAATGTAACATAACATCTCCCCAACCAAACAAGGACAGGATATATCATGCGACATACGACAGGTAAACTAACCATCTATGTGTAATGCACTCGAGACATCTCTAATGGTGCATGAGGGAGGGAGAAGAAGAAGAAACTGCCACCAAGCGTTCTACGGTTTGAGAAACGAGGGGCTACGAGCATCCAGCGTCCATTGGAAACAGAATTCTCATACACCACTAGTAGACTCTCCCCACCCAATGTATATCTGTACCGTATACGCGGTACAAATAATATGCAAGACGTCATAGTATATATAAGTAGACCTGTACCAACCACTAGACCAGACGCGAACTCACGTGCCAATGATCAGTCGACACACAAATCCATGCTCTCAACTCACTCATATAGTGATCGTGTATGATACGGAGTCCGGCTAGAAGGTACCACATACCTTCACAATACACAGGATAAGTCCACTACTACTAGACGCGTGCACACAACTGAGAAGTAACTAGGTAACATAAACTAACTGCAAAAATATACAATCAAGCAAGGTGTACTTGCCTGTGTCCAGCAACTGAGTATCCGGGTCGATGTAGAGTCCGAGTTCGAGAAGCAAATAATCCTAAACAAAATTTATCTCTAATTAATTACTAATTAAACAAATTAAACAATTAAATAATTACTGTTAAATTAAAGTATATATAAAATTACTTATTATTTACAGGAGATACCTACTAGTAACCATATCTAGAAGATATCTACTAGTTGCATGGTAGAGAGGATTGTGCTCGAGTTTGGATTAGACATAGGGTTATTCAAATATGTATCAAAATAGGGTACCATGTGAGATAAGTAAATTCCTATAACAAATATGTGGTTGGTAGGTTGATCATTGATTTAGGATTGATTTCAGTTAATGCCAAGTTTAGTTCAATTGTTAGTTAAGTATTGGTAAATGCCAAGTTCAGTTTAGTTGTTAGTTAAGAATTGTTTGTTGTAGTTAAAGTAGAAATTGGTTTTAAGATGTATATATATATGTGTGTTTGTGATGAAGGACTGAGGAGTAGGCTAATGCCGTAGAAACTGCAGCATCAGTTGCATTTACACCTGCAACAGCAGCATAGCATGCTGCATAGCAGCAGTGCTGCAATAATAGGCAAACTGCAGTGGCAGTAGCAGCAGGCATGCCAAGTGCATGTGTTCAAGTGTGTGGTTACATTGGGTTGAGTTGTGAGGATTTAGGAATTGAGATTACCCTATTTTAACTAGAAAATTTCTAAGGGATACCCTAGCCTAGAGTTTTGGTAGATGTTAGTCTAAGGTATAGATATTAGACATAGGGTATTGTGAGTTAGGTATTATATGAATTACATTGGTTGTTAGGATTATGCTCTCTTGGAACCTAAGATCACACCAACTCAACACCCAAAATCAACACTAGGACTAGTAGTGACCTAAATTTGACCTATAAGCTAGTTGACCTATCTTTGACCTAGTTTGACTAGTCTGGTTGACCAAAGTTGACCCAAGGTTGAATTTGACTTAGATTGACCCAAATCATGTAGAATTTGCATTGTAGGTTTTCTTATGATATTTAGACTGTATTATGACATGTTTTTTTAAATAGGATCTTATTACTCCAATTCAGTCACTTTTCATCATCAGTAATTTAGATTGCCAGGCGAGTACATTCTCTGATCTTTTCATACTTCTTTGGATATGTACTCTTGTATAGATTAGTATACTTGATGTTGACACGATGTTCACAGGATTAGTACCCTCTGGATCTTTTCATGCGATGTTATCCCCTCGGATACATCGAGTATGTCATGTTCATGTACTTTATCATGGTCATCATGTACTCCATGTATTCATATTTATCCATGTGCACTCATATGTTATTCATGCACACTCATGACCATATGAGTTCCATGTATACAGTAGTTGTTATCCATGTCAATAACATAACATGCTTGATCCTTGTATTGGTTGGGGGCAGGGAGAGTGTAGTGGTTATGTGATCATTATCTCCAGTAGGTCATGTGCATTCCATAGCTGTATCCATGTGCAATCCAAGCTGTTTACATAACCAATTTATGCTCTAAGTCACGTAGAAGGTTACATCTCTCTATTTATCATATGTCTCAGCTTATTTTCTCTCTTGTGATTTTTCTTTACAGCGATTCATGTATAGTTTTCTATAGCTTGCTTTATGTCCTTCCTGATATGAACTGTTGTGAGAGATATGTGCTCGTTCCGTCCTGAATGGGCTTGTTGAAAATTTTACAGGTGATGATGAGGAGTACTGTCCTACTTATATGGCATTGGCTTAGATGACATTGTCGACGTGGACCCAGGAGGATCCCATAGTCGCTGAGGACTTGCCTATAGTCTAGCTGAGACTTAGTACTTATTTGTATTTTCTTTGAGACTTTATGAGTTGTACTTGAGTTTATTCTGGTGGTTTACACCTAGACTTTTATCTGTGACTCTCTTGAGATTCATTCTTCTATTCCATCTTAGTATGTGATTGAGTTACTTATTATTTACTCTCCATCGGAGGTTATTTTAGACTGTATTAGATACTGTGACTCAGGACAACGTTCTACCGCCGACACTGCGGCGTAGGCTAGGCGTTCGTTACTTCTCATGCCCTTACACTGGGTACGGGTCATGACACATTTTTAGTGGTGGCCCATGCAGGTCCCCAATCACAACTAGTGTGAATCGTAGTGGTACTCGAACTAGAGTATCATTACAGCCTGCAGTAGGATATAGGATAAGTTAAGGTACTTAATCACATTAGGAAAAACTCTTATCAATTCTTGCTGTTAATTGTCTCCTTTTGAAAACTGTCCTCCTTTAATGATTTTGCTTCTTTTTCAGTATTTGATTCCTTGTTTGATCTGTCTTCAGGATGGTGGAGACACGATCGCAGCGCTCTGGCTCCAGGGATACTACTCAGAAGACGGCTACTTCTCGTCCGACCCAGCAGCTCCAGGGACCACAGGAGTGCAGGGGATGCTACCACTACCGTCCCAGGGGACAATTGATGCGGCACAGTATTTCTCTCTCATACAGCAGATGATGGAGATACAGCGATGCCAGACAGATGACATGAGGCAGGGCATTGATAATGCCCACCAGTTAGCGATGGTGGCAGTGGAAGGGCAACTGCCCTACCCCAAGGAGGGCAGATTCAGCCATACCAGCCGAGGACTCCAGGTATTCAGGACTTCCAGAAGATGAGGCAGTATGATGCAAGACCTTGCCCGCACATAGAGGAGATTTTCGTCTCGCAGAGATACGGATAGACTCCAGGTGGAAGCAGCAGGCAGTATGATGCAAGACCTTGCCCGCACGTGGTACCAGACCGACCCCAGGGTTGGTACTACGGGGCAACCTTGGGAGGATTTTAAGAAGCTTTTCAAGGAGAAGTTCTTCCCCGATACTGCACTTGGCGCGTTGGAGACGCAGTTTGAGAACCTGGTTCAGGGGAACCAGACTGCAGAGGAGTACGTCGGAGAGTTCTGCCGCCTGGGCAGATTTGTGGAGGGCCTTAGTGCGACAGCGAAGGCTAGGAGATTCAGGAAGGGTTCGGTCAAGGAAGTCAAGTCCTTAACCAAGAGCAACAGGAATGCTACATTTGAGAAGATTTGATGGGAGCCATGGCAGCAGAAGATGATCTGGAGCTGAAGCAGAAGAGGGGTCGTAATTTCCATGCAGCCAGTGGCAATGGAGGACCAGCCAAGAAGCCCCATTTTTAGCAGCAGCATCAGCAGAGGTCCTTCCAACAGCAGAGGCCATTCCAGCAGGCACAGCAGAGACAGGGTCAGCAGGCACCGAGACAGCTGTAGGCTACCACTTGTGACTTCTGTAAGAAGCCAGGGCACAGGTGGAGTGAGTGTAGAAAGAGGCTAGGCAAGTGCCTACTCTGTGGTTCATCAGAGCATCAGTTGAGGGACTGTCCTGAGGCTTTCGGGCGTAAAGGACAGGGAGCAGGGACCAAGGCACCAGTGGAATAGCAGAGGGGACCCTTACCCATCAGCAGCAGAAGTTTGTTCAGCATCAGCAGCAGGCCAAAGGAGGCCAGCAGGGGCGAGCTTTTGCCATGGCAGCGGAGGATACCGAGGCAGTAGGCGATCTGATAGCAGGTTCTGTTCTTATCGACTCTTTTCCCGCATTCGCATTATTTGATTCGGGTGCTTCCCATAGCTTCGTGTCTGTATCTTTTGCCATTAGACACCAGCTTTCTTCTGAACCTTTGCCTAGGACTTGCAAGATCACGACTGGGGTGGTATTATCCTCGTCAATGATGTTTGCAAGGATCAGAGTAGTTTTGGGAGGCCGAGAACTGGGTGTGAGTCTGCTCATGATGCTACTACCGAACTACGATATTGTAGTCGGTATGGATTGGTTGAGCAGGCACCACGCCAGTATAGATTACCGTGGGGGTAGAGTTCTTTTAGCATGCCAGGAGAGCCAGAGTTCGAGTTTACCAGGCGAGAGTTACAGCAGAGCAGCGGAGTTTTCTGCGGAGCTTCAGCAGAGGAACAGAGTGTGCCACATCCACTGATAGCTGAGTTTTGGATGTGTTTTCGGAGGAGTTGCCAGGGTTACCTCCGGACAGGGATGTAGAGTTCTCTATAGATTTGATACCGGCGCAGAGTCGATATCTCAACATGTCTATAGAGTGAACAATGTGAGCTTGTAGAGCTGAAGAAGCAGGTGGATGAGTTGCAGGACAAGGGCTTCATCTGATCGAGTTCTTCACCATGGGGTACGCCAGTACTCTTTGTACCAAAGAAGGATGGGTCGGTACGGATGTGTATCGACTACAGGGCACTCACAGCCTCACGATTAAGAACAAATACCCGCTGCCGAGGATCGATGACCTGTTCGATCAGCTGAGCGGAGCGAAGGTATTTTCTAAGATTGATCTGAGGTCAGGATATCATCAGGTGAAGGTGAAGAAGGAGGATATTCTGAAAACAGCTTTCAGGACTCGGTACGGCCAGTTTGAGTTCATGGTGATGCCGTTTGGATTAACTAACGCCCCGGCGATATTCATGACCTTGATGAACAAGGTGTTCCACCAGTACTTGGACAAGTTCGTGGTGGTGTTCATCGATGACATTTTAGTGTACTTGAAGACCCTAAAGGAGCATGAGGAGCATTTGAGAGTGGTTCTGGAGACTCTCAGAAAGGAGCAGCTATACGGCAAGCTCTCGAAGTATGAGTTCTTTTTTGATCGAGTTGATTTCTTAGGTCATGTGGTGACCGGAGATGGAATCTCAGTCGACCGAAGAAGATCAGAGCAGTTGAGGCGTGGACAGCACCGAGTTCAGTTGCAGAGATCAGGAGCTTTCTGGGATTGGCGGGATACTACAGGAGGTTTGTTCAGGATTTCTCCCGGATTGCAGAGCCATTGACTAGGCTGACCCGGAAGGACGCAGAGTTTGTTTGGTCAGAGGAGTGTCAAGTTGCTTTTGATGAGCTAAAGAAGCGACTGACGACAACCCCAATTTTGACGGTTTACTATCTATAGTGACGCCTCAGGGAAGGGTTTGGGTTGTGTTTTGCAGCAGTATGGGAAGGTGATTGCCTATGCATCCAGGCAGTTACGTCTGCATGAGAAGAACCACCCTACCCATGACTTGGAGTTGGCGGCGGTTATCTTTGCTCTGAAGCTGTGGAAGAACTATCTATACGGAGAGCATGTGGAAATCTTCACAGACCACAAGAGCTTGAAGTATGTGTTTACACAGAAAGAGCTCAACATGAGACAGCGCAGATGGTTGGAGTTGATGAAAGACTTCGATATTTTATTGCAGTACCATCCAGGAAAGACCAATGTGCCGATGCCTTGAGTAGGTATCCGGTAGCTATGTGCTTGACGATGGATCGTCATCTATTAGCAGATTTGGAGAGTTTGGGGATCGAGGTGATCGTGCCAGGAGTTCAGATACAGATGTGGGGCCTGCAGGTTCAGTCAGACTTGATGGAGAGGATCAAGTCAGCTCAGTTCGGCGATGTTACTCTGCGGTGCATCCGAGAGCAGGTTCGAGCAGGATTGGCAGATGTGGAGTGGAGTTCATCATTGCAGAGGATGGCACATTGAGGCACGGTTCCAGACTCTGTGTGCCTAACGGAGAGCTTCGGAGCAGGTTATGCAGAAGGCCCATCGCTCTCAGTACACTATGCATCCATGTGCCAACAAGATGTATAGAGACTTGAAGAAGCATGTATGGTGGTATGGGATGAAGCGGGAGGTAGCACGCTTCGTAGCCAGGTGCCTAGTCTGCCAGCAAGTTAAGACGGAGAGACAGAGGCCAGGAGGACTATTGCAGCCATTGCCCATTCCGGAGTGGAAGTGGGAGCACATCACGATGGATTTTATTTTGGGATTGCCGCGTACACCAGGAGGGAAAGATGCGATTTGGCTCATCGTGGACAGGTTGACCAAATCGGCATACTTTTTGCCACTCAAAGTGGGGACGTCTACGGAGAAGCTAGCAAGTTGTATATGCGGCAGATTGTCATGATACATGGAGTTCCGGTGAGCATTGTCTCGGATTGGGATAGTCGCTTTACTTTCCATTTCTGGCAGAGTTTGCAGACTAGTTTGGGTATTCAGCTCAAATTCAGTACTGCATACCCCCCTCAGACGGACGGACAGTCGGAGAGGACTATTCAGACTCTCGAGGACATGCTGCGGACTTGTATCCTAGATTTTGGAGGTTCTTGGGAGGACCATTTGCATTTGGTGGAGTTTGTATACAATAAGAACTTCCAAGCCAGTATTGAGATGTGACCATTCGAGGCCTTGTACGGACGTAGATGTCGTACTCCCTTGTCTTGGGATAACATTGGAGAGCGAGATTTATTGGGACCGGAGATGGTTGTTGACGCAGCCGAGAAGGTGAAGCTCATCAGGGATCGACTTCGCGTGGCGCAGGACAGACAACGACATTGGACCGACAGCCACCGAAGACCTTTGCAGTTTAAGGTATAGCTTAGGCTTAGGATTAGAATCTTGTTTGTTGTTTTGTTGATTGTGTGATTGTTTTTGTTAATTGAGACCATGCTTGTGCTAGGTTGGAGATATGGTATTTTTGAGGATTTCACCGACTCGAGGCACTATTCATTTCGGTGGAGGAGGGAAGCTTAGCCTACGCTATGTTGGACCTTTCATTATCAGTGAAAGGGTCGACGATGTGTCATACAGACTGGACTTACCTTCTTCCTTAGCGGGAGTCCACAATGTATTTCACGTATCGCAGTTGAGACGATATGTGGCAGATCCTAGCCATGTACTGGACCATTCTGAGATTGAGGTGGGACCTACTCTCAGTTATCCAGAGCAGCCTGTGGAGATTATGGATCGACGGGAGAAGATGTTGAGGAACCAGACAATACCATTAGTTCGCGTAGCATGGAGCCATCACTCCTCCGGTGAGTCTACTTGGGAGGGAGGATAAGATGCGCGAGCAGTACCCTTATCTTTTTCAGCCGTGAGATATAATTTCTATCCTTCCTACTTATGCAGCTTGCCTTTAATTTGAGAACGAAATTATTTTTAAGGAGGGTAGACTGGTAGCACCCACTTTTTGAAATAAGGGTATTTTAGTCATTTTAGTCATTTTGATTTTCTAGATACTTTTGGCTTGTGTTTGTTTTAGCATTTGGTTTAACCTTACATAATCCATATTAGAGACTAACCATGACATATGATGATCATTTAGCTAATTAGAAATTATAGGCCTTGGTCCAATTTAGAAAGCCAATTGACCCTTTTTAGGCTATTTAATTAATTGGCCTTTTAAGCCTTTTTGTTAGTGGGCTTAAACTCAACTTAGATAGAGAAGAAGGGCCCATGAACCAACCCTAACCCTAGAAGGAATAGCATGGCCGGCCAAATCAGGAAACCCCCTCCCTATATAAACATTTGTATTGGTTTTGACACCCCTTTTATAGAACCCTAGTTTCCAACTCTCCAAAACCCTAACTTTCTCATCCGACCTCCATTTTACCTCAAACAAAGTGCGTTGTGATTGTGGAAAGAAGGAGAACTTGCTGGAGCATTGCTAGTAAGGAGTTGGAGGCGTTTGCTCAGTGGAAACTGGTCATCTCATTGCTTAAGGAGTCTGTTTCATTGAGATTTCAACTCTCAACAGGTAAACACCTAAACACTATAGTTTTTCCTGATATTTCTTCATGGTAGCATACATCTAGGTACCTTTGACCCACCCATGTAGTTTGGTTTAATTTTGTGCCTGTTTGATAGGCGTGTCGGACACGTATCGGAGTAAGGTTTTGGGTGTTCGATAGAATTATCCAAAGAATTGAAAGTTATTATTATTCGAATCTTTTTACATATTCTGTTAGCCCTAGATGTAGGGATTCCTAAACCCTAGTTTTGTGAACGATTTGACACGTATCCGTGTCCAAAATTGGATACGCACGCGCTGTCCGAGGACTGTGCGCGTGTCCTGCTGCTGCTGTGTCCGTTCTCGCTGGACACAGCGACTCGATACGTGATTTTTGGGTTGTGGGTAGGGGCAGTGTCTGTCATGATGCCCAACAAGTTTGGTTAGGTTTCGTGGAGAGTCAAGAGAGAAATCGACACGGCATGGGTTTTGTACTGTCGTGCGCGCTCCCTGTTTTGGCGTCGGATACGCGTATCGTCCGACTTAGACATACATCGTATGGCCAGTGCAGACACGTGGGCTAGTAGCCCTATATGTGGGCTACCTGTAAGAGCGACCACGTGTCATAGTTTGGTCTATGTCGAGCCCTAGGTCGCGTGACACGCTTGCACGAGGATTGGGTTCCAGTTCTGATATTCGTGTATCTTGGACACTTCGTGTCCTGTTCCTTGGACACAACTGCACCTGATTTGCATGTTCATACACGAAACACTTTACCAACCATTAGTTTTGAATATCATTAGATTTTCGAATAGTTTTGGGTCATGTTACATATTGGGTTGAGTATAGGGTTTTAAGTTCCAGTTTTTTCCTGTTTCAGCATATTGTTCTGTTCCAACATATTTTCGATGTAAATTTTTGTGTAAACCAAAACCTGGAGATACCTACTAGTATAACCATATCTAGGAGATATCTACTAGTTGCATGGTAGAGAGGATTGTGCTCGAGTTTGGATTAGACATAGGGTTATTCAAATACGTATCAAGATAGGGTACCATGTGAGATAGGTAAATTCCTATAACAAATATGTGGTTGGTAGGTTGATCATTGATTTAGGATTGATTTTAGTTAATTCCAAGTTCAGTTCAATTATTAGTTAAGATTGGTAAATGCCAAGTTCAGTTTAGTTGTTAGTTAAGAATTGTTTGTTATAGTTAAAGTAGAAATTGGTTTTGAGATGTATATATGTATGTGTGTTTTGTGATGAAGGACTGGGGAGTAGGCTACTGCCGTAGCAACTGCAGTAGCAGTTGCATTTAGACCTGCAACTACAGCAGCATAGCAGCAGTTGCTGCAATAATAGGCAAACTGCAGTGGCAGTAGCAGCAAGCATGCCAAGTGCATGTGTTCAAGTGTGTGGTTACATTGGGTTGAGATGTGAGGATTTAGGAATTGAGATTACCCTATTTTAACTAGAAAATTTTCTAAGAGATACCCTAGCCTAGAGTTTTGGTAGATGTTAGTCTAAGGTATAGATATTAGACATAGGGTATTGTGAGTTAAGGTATTATGGGAATTACATTGGTTGTTAGGATTATGCTCATTTGGAAACCTAAGATCACACCAACTCAACACCCAAAATCAACACTAGGACTAGTAGTGACCTAAAATTTGACCTATAAGCTAGTTGACCTAACTTTGACCTAGTTTGACTAGTCTGGTTGACCAAAGTTGATCCAAGGTTGACTTTGACTTAGATCGACCCAAATTATGTAGAATTTGCATTGTTGGTTTTCTTATGATATTTAGACTGTATTATGACATGTGGTTGTTTTAAATAGGATCTTATTACTCCAATTCAGTCACTTTTCATCATCAGCGGTTCGGATTGCCAGGCGAGTACATTCTCTGATCTTTTCATACTTCTTTGGATATGTACTCTTGTTATAGATTGGTATACTTGATGCTGACACGATGTTCACACGGATTAGTACCCTCTGGATCTTTTCATGCGATGTTATCCCCTCGGATACATCGAGTATGTCATGTTCATGTACTTTATCATGGTCATCATGTACTCCATGTATTCATATTTATCCATATGCACTCATATGTTATTCATGTACACTCATGACCATATGAGTTCCATGTATACAGTAGTTGTTATCCATGTGCAATAACATAACATGCTTTGATCCTTGTCTATTGGTTGAGGGCAGGAAGAGTGTAGTTGGTTATGTGATTATTATCCCCAGTCGGTATCCATGTGCATTCCATAGCTATATCCATGTGCAACCCAAGCTGTTTACATAACCAATTCATGCTCTGAGTCACGTAGAAGGTTACATCTCTCTATTTATCATATATGTCTCAGCTTATATTTTCTCTCTTGTTGATTTCTTTTTACAGCGATTCATGTATAGTTTTCTATAGCTTGATTTATATGTCCATTCCTGGTATGAACTGTTGTGAGAGATATGTGCTCGTTTCGTCCTGACTGGGCATGTTGAAAATTTTACAGGTGATGATGAGGAGTGCTGTCCTACTTATTATGGCATTGTCTTAGATGACACTGTCGACGTGGATCCACAGGAGGATCCCACAGTCGCTGAGGACTTGCCTATAGTCTAGCTGAGACTTAGTACTTATTTGTATTTTCTTTTGAGACTTTATGAGTTGTACTTGAGTTTTATTCTGGTGGTTTATACCAAGACTTTTATCTGTGACTCTCTTGAGATTCATTCTTCTATTCCATCTTAGTATTGTGATTGAGTTACTTATTATTTACTCTCCATTCAGAGGTTATTTTAGACTGTATTAGATTTTGTGACTCAGGACAGCATTCTACCGCCGACACTGCGGCGTAGGCTGGGCGTTCGTTACTTCTCGTGCCCTTACACTGGGTGCGGGTCGTGACAAAAATACTTGGGTTGCCTGTGATGCTAGAATAAATGAGTCTCTTTCAAAGCGGTGTTTTCCTTGGTGAAGGTTAACCAAGGTAAACCCATCTTTTATTTTGACACCATTTGTTGTGCTAGCCCAATCACAATCAAAAATAGGAATGTGAAAGGTATGATAATCCAAGAAATTATATTCTTAAGCACTCCATAGTAGGCAATTGTATCGGTTATTTGGTTCCTATCCTTCGAGCTGGATCTACAAATGGTTGTTGCCTCAAGTGATACACCACGGTTCTGCCTAGAGTTTTCAGCAACCTTTGTATGGTAGCGGTTACCATTGATAACAAATCCTGAATAAGACACAACATGTTTTGAAGGGCCATGTGCAAGCCCTCTTAACATGTCGGATATGTTTCCACATGACTGTCCCTCAATCTGTTCAAAAAAAAAAGGTAAGGTAGCATTTTTTTGGAAAATAATGTGCTAAGGGTACTAAAAAAAAGAAATTGGGACCTTCTATTTTAACCAAGATGACAATTCCTTCGAATGACGATCTTGAAGTAAATTTTCAATTTGAACAAGGCGTCTATCCGAAAGTTTCAATTCCTGCAAGTGCATCCTAAGAGGGAACACAATTTTACATGATATTAATTATAGATATTGGCAAGTTATGTTGGAGTTAGTATGTTTTCTTATAACTTACTCTAGATAAGGTTCGACTTCATCCATATTGAATAATACATAATGGTGAGCACTTTGTAGCTGTTGTTTATCTAATGTCATTATTGTTCCTTTTGAAATTGGACGACCATCGAAAATCGCATCATTTTCAATATCTTCATTTCTATTTAGACGATGATCCATCTCAGCAACTTGTTTCATGTACCCACTAACAAATCTCATGCTCTCGTCAGCAAGATAACATTTTACTATACAACCTTCAGGACGTGCACGATTTCTAACGTATCCTTTAAGGATCTTTATGTATCTACGAGAAAAATATAATTTTTATTTAACGTAAGCAAACGAATGAATGAAAATCAATAAAAAGAAAACAAACGATCACCTTTCAAACAGATACATCCAACGATAATGGACTGGGCCACCTAATTTAGCTTCACGCCCCAGATGGATTGGCAAATGAATCATGATATCGAAAAATGAAGGAGGAAAACCTTTCAACCAAACATACACTACAACAAAATAGTTTAATAACGACATTTCCTTCATGACACTTTATAAATAAGTGTCATTAATTTGTTTACTGATGGCACTCTCTTAAAACGTGTCGTTGTTATTAAATATTTAGCATCATCAATGACACCTTTTTAAAAAATGTCATAAAAATTAATTCAACGACACTTTTAAGACTACTTTAAAATGTCGTATATTATTAATACTAAATACAACACTTTTAAGACTACTTTAAAATGTCGTATATTATTATATACTAAATACAACACTTTTAAAGTGTTGTCCCAAATTTTTTTCACACATATTTTTATTTTATCGCTCTTTCCCAAAATTTGGGTGCTGCAATCCGCGATAACCCCCTCCTCCTTTCTCATTTTTCCCATTTTCTAAACTTTATCTTCTTCCTTTCTCTTTTTCTCTGCCATTTTCCGTTGACACACACTCTCTCTCTCTCTCTCGGAGGTTAGAGCGACAAGGCACGACAAGGGGCAGCAAGGGGATGTCTTCACCATAGCACATCTTCGATCTCATAGGTTGGGACTTTTGTAAGTTTGTCATCGTGAGAGCGGATCTTCACCAAAACATTGTTAGTTCATCATCGATTCGTAGCCGAAGGTGATCGTTCTTGTGCTTCTTCAATTCGACGGGATCAGGTCGAGGTTCTCCGAATCACAGTAAGCTCCGGATCATAGTAAGTTCACATCTGTTTCTTTCCTGATTTTGACTCAATTTTTTCCCTTTTTTTAATTCGAACTTGTTTTTTCTTTTTAAGGAATCTATTAAAATCAAATGAACACCGAACTATTCTTATTCGATCCGCTCACCACATGTTTGTTGATATGTCTCAGAGGAGGTTCCTGAGTTTGAATTTGTGGAACTTCATGTCAGGGATATTGATATTACAAGTGATTTTCTTCCAGGTGTGGGTATTGATAAGGCTGGCAATAATTGGATGTTTGACACATCTCAATTTGACAACATTCTTAAACGATTGAAAGTGGTCATTCTTAAACGATTGGTAGCATGGGTTTGCTAATTTAGTCTGATAAATATCATCTCTTATTCTTTTTGGCTAATCTTCATAAACTTACATCTTCTTCAGTTGCAACAAGCATCTGAAACACTGATAAAGGTACTTTTCAAGTTAATGATTGTCTATGCTTTTCTTTAACAATCTGGGGTCATGATAGAAACTTATCATTTGCATAAATTATGGAGACTAATGTTGGTCAAGTAAATTATGTGGTAGATAAATCAGAAGTAAAACAAGCTGCAAAAGTAACTAGGCCATAAGGAAGGTTGATAAACGATATTATTACTCTACAAATGCTCTTATAGCAAATGGCCTTTCTTTGTTACAAGTCTCATTAGTTTATATTATTGATCAAGTATAAGAAAAAAGAAAGAGGGAAGGCTGTGAGCGCATAATCAGCAATAGATCTTGAAGGAATTCTTGTAAATACTTTAACACATTTTTGCTTGCATTTGCGCTTTATCATCATCCTATTTTTCTATGTGCCTACAAACTAGTGTGCTTTCTGATTAAGTGCTGATGTTGTCATCAATGACATAAGGTTTCATTTAGTTTCTGCATTTCAAATACATATATTTTGTAGTTACATGACTCAGTGTATTATTTCGTATCTGATCCCTTCGAGTTCGTTTCAATGTTTCCATCACGATTACAAACTTAATTTTAGGGTGATGGTTGAACTTAATCCATCAATGAGATAGTTGGCTAGGGGTCTGTGACATGACCAAGTTTGCTTGTTGAGCTGCTTTACATTTTCTTTTATTATCAGGACACTTGATTTTTCTTGTAGAAAGAGTAAAAAGTTCTATTATCTTGCCAGAATTGCCATGTAAATATCTTATATGAAGAAATCAATTTGGCAACATTCAATGGATCTATGTACTAATTATCAATTGTTCATCATTTTTGTAAATATTGCATATTCACTATTCTATGATGGAAAAACCCATTTTTACTAATAAACTAAAATTGAGAGCCACCAATACTGGAATTGTCTTTATTCATAGTTGCAAACATGCCTATGGTGTTTAGACTTTAGACTTTTCCTTCTTTATATTCAGAGATTCACTGGTGTTGGTCATAGCCGTAATGATTCATGATCTTGGTAATGTATTTTCTAGTCTGAAGTAAGATAAAACGTGATGATCTATTTCGTGATTGTTTTTATTTGCCTTGACAATGCTGTGCTTGATAGACCAACATGGTTACTAGAGTCCTAAGTATCTAACCGACAATGTAGGGCAAATGTAACAAAGAGATCTGCAGATATATCTTACTGAGGAGACAGATGATGTTGAAGATGGTGAGACGGCATCCATAGAGGTATCTGACTGTACCATCGATAAAGAAAGTGAGATAAATATATAACTGTACCTTTTTAGTATTTACTTCACTTCTTCTATATGTGAGTCAATATGTATTTTCATTTTCATTTTCATTGTCATAATCTATTCTTTTATTGTTTGTGAATCTCTGTGCTTATTCAAGGATATAATATTTTCATGCCTCATAATTCTGTAATATTTTTTTCACTAGAAATCCAGAAGATGCAGTGTCTTGCTCGTGATCATTAACGATGAATCGAGGAGAATGAACGGTTGAGATCACAATTGGACTCCAAAAGCAAGGAACTTGATTTGAGGTGCAAACAGTCGGATAAACTGGTTGCACACGGTGATATCGAGAAAAGAATCTGGAAAGTAAGAAACAAAAGGTAAATTACCTATCTAATGGACACACGATATTCTGATGAGTGGCCCTACTATGATTTGACATCTATATTTCTTGACGCCTATGCATAATAGTAGTAGGCACAGTATCACATAACAAATTCTAATGGTTTTCAGTGTTGTAGTATCTTTATTTGTATTTTGTAACAGCTTGTTTGAACGGTTATACATTATATACCCGAATGAAGCCTACAATTTGCTGAGTTCCAAACTATGGGATTTTATGCCAACAGAATCTCTTAGTACATACATAACCTTTTAAACTTGGTGGATTAACTAATTGTTGGTGCAGTATATGAGATATGTTATGCTGTGTGTATCATGTTTCTGATGCTAAACCTCGAAGCTGTGGAAATTTCTTAGATACATTGATTTAAATTTATTTTTCTCACATCACGTGATGAGTAGAGCACTAAAATTTTATGTTGTTGCCTGCCTATTTCTGCATAATTTATTAAGGATTCTCAGCATCTTCTCCTTTCAGAATGCTTGGAATAGTTGTTTAACTAGCTAAATGTTTATCAATCCTTGTCCAGGTTTTTTTAATCTCTGATCAAGATAGTAGATATACTATAAATTTTATGCTTTGCAGGTAAGACATGTATTTTATTACACACTCTAGGTCAAGAACTCGTGCATATGTTGTTGACTGCTGCATATTTTATCACACACTCTAGGTCAAGTGAACCCTTCTCCAATATCCTCACATTTGGGGAACAACATAATTATCTACATATATATTTATATGAACTTTTGTTGACTTTCTGTAGAACGCAATGAGGAGCTGCTCACTTGAAATGGCAACCTTCTTAGAACATAAGAAAGCTGATGAGAATGTCTTGAAGCTTGTTGAAGAACAAAAGGTTCTCTATGAAAACTTTAGATTGATTGTTAAATTCTACTGAAAGCAATTATTTGACTATAACTTAAAATGCACAGAAAGAGAAGGAGGATGCACTTAAAAAATACCACAATTAGAGAAGCAATTAGATGCAAAACAGAAACTCTTAACTAGGCTGAAGAAAATATGGATGAAATGGGTGAGGAATAGAAAGATAAGATCGAGGAATGGAGCATCTGGAAACTCTTAAGCAGGCTCTTGTTGTCAAAGAACGCAAGAGCAACGAGCTTGAAGCTGCTCGCAGGAACTCATAACGGTATGGGATTTTAATGTCTTGAAGAAGTTTCTCTGGGTTGTCTTTGGATAAAATTCAGTTATATCCTTGTTGGCAGCTGGATGAAAATGGTCTATACTCATGTTTTTAGCTTATTATTAACATGCGTGTAT
>JANAVB010004368.1:0-22537 GCA_029216955.1 Iris pallida | reverse complement strand
AAGCGTCACTGTAGATATGAACCCTCCTGATCCTGATGGCAATGTCAGAATCAAAGCTGTCGTCTGCCGCTTCTTCAACTCATCAAAAGCGATTGACACTCCTCTGACCAGATAAAATCTGCATCCTTCTGGTCAATCTAGTCAATGGCTCTGCAACCCGGGAGAAATCTTGCACGATTCTCATGTAGTAGCCTGCCAATCCCAAGAAGCTCATAATCTCTGCTATGAACTTGGTGCCGTCCAAGCCTGAACTGTCGTGATCTTCTTCGGGTCAACTGAGATCCCATCTCAGTCACCACATGACCCAAGAAGTCAACATCCAGAAAGAACTCACTCTTCGAGAGCTTTCATAAAGCTCCTCTTTCCTGAAAGTCTCTAGAACCACTCTCAAGTGTCCTCATGCTCCTCCTCGGTTTCGAGTACACTGGTTATCATCGATGAACACTACCACGAACTTGTCCAAGTACTAGTGGAACACCCTATTCATCAGGTTCATGAATAGTCGGGGCATTAGTCAACCCAAACGGCACACCATGAACTCAAATTGGCTATACCGTATCCTGAATGCTGTCTTCGGGATATCCTCCTTCTTCATCGTCACCTGATGGTATCCTGACCTCAGATCAATCATAGAAAATACCCTCGCCCCACTCAGCTGATCGAAGAAATCGTCGATCTCGGCAATAGATACTTATTCTTGATCGTGAGGTTGAGTGCCCTGTAGTCGATACACATCCTTACAGACCCATGCTTCTTGGTACAAAGAGTACCGGTACAATCCATGGTGAAGAACTCGATCGGATGAAGCCCTTGTCCTGCAGCTCATCCACCTGCTTCTTCAACTCTACCAGCTCACTGTTGTTCATCCTATAGATGTGCTGAGATATCGGCTCTGCGACGGGCACTAAGTCTATAGAGAACTCCACGTCTCTGTCCGGTGGTAGCCTGGCAAATCCTCCGAAAAGTGTCCATGAACTCTGCTATCAAAGGGTATGGCAATGCCTGCTCCTTAATAGATACTTCGCAGAAAACTCTGCTTTACTCCGTCTGATTTGGTGAACTCGAACACTGGCTCTCCTGGTGCTCTGTAAAGAACTCTACCCCTACGACAATCTATACTGGCATGGTACCTGCTCAACCAATCCATACCGAGAACGATATCATAGTTCCGTTGTGGCATCACGAGCAGACCCACATCCAGTTCTCGACCTCCCAAATCAACTCTTCGACCCTTGCAAATATCACTAACAAGGATGATGCCACCCCGGTCGTGATCTTACAAGTCTTAGGCAATGATTCAGTAACAAGATGGTGTCTAATAGCAAAAAATACAGACACCATGCTGTGGGAAGCCCCAGAATCAAATAATACAAAATCTAGAATAGAGTAGAGAAGATAAGAACATGCGATCAGTTCTCTGATAGCATCTGCGTCCTTAGCTGCCATGGCGAAAGCTCGCCCCTGCTGACCTCCCCTGGCCTGCTGCTGGTACTGAACGAACATCTGCTGCTGAGTCTGCAAGGGTCCCTTCTGCACTACTGGAGCCCGGGCTTTCGCTCCCTGACTGCTCATCCCAAAGACATGGAACACTCCTTCAGCTAGTTCCCGCCGAACCGCAGAGTAGGCACTTCCCGAGCCTCTTCCTGCAGTCATTCCATACATGCCCTGGCTCTTACAGAAGCCACAACTAACGGGCTGCTGCCTGAGTGCTTGTGGCTGAAACCTTGGCTGCTGCTGTACCTGCTGGAAAGGTGCACGGCCCTGTCCCTGGAACTGCTTTGGCTGGAACTGCCTTTGCTGCTGCTGGTGCTACAGCTGAAAGTGAGGCCTTTTGGCCTGGCCTCCGTTACTGCTGGCTCCATGAGCGTCTCGTCCCCTCATGCTTTAGCTCAAGATCATCCTCTGCTGCTAGGGCACCCACCAAAATCTCCTCAAAAGTGGCACTCCGGTCAATCTTGATCAAGGACTTGACCTCCTTGACTAACCTCTTTCGGAATTTCGGCGTTCGTTGTCTCACTGAGTCCCTCAACAAATCTGTCCAGATGGCAGAACTCCCCTGCGTACTCCTGATAGTCTGACTGTCCTGAACTAAGCTCTCATACTGCATTTCCAGGGCGCCAAGAGCTGTGTCAGGGAAAAACTCTTTTTGAATAGCTTCTTGAAAGGCTTCCCAAGTCTATCCCTCTGTACCGACCCTCGGGTCCATCTGGTACCATGTGCGGGCCAGGTCCTGTATCTGACTACCTGCCGCCTATATCAGCAGTCGTGCTGGAATCTCCGCCAGCCGAAAGATCTCTCGATGTGCTCTATCCAGTAATCCACATACAGTATCCCCTTTGTGACGCAGAAGTCCCTCGGACGCATCTTCTGGAACTCCTGAATCCCTGGTGTCCTCGGCTGATACTACTGCATCTGGGCTGCCTGGGGCTGTGCAATGACTCTCTCTACCGTCGTAGGGCAAGCCGATAGGCATTCTCCATGCCCTGCTAAAATGAGCGGACTGCTGCCGCTGGGCCTCCACCATCCTCTGAAAGAAGGTGAACAGTTGCGCTACATCAACCGATCCCGAAGGCGACTGCTGCTGGGAGAAATCAGGAATGACGGGGGAAGTCTCTGTACAGGTGGAGGTACAACACCAAATGCAGCAGAAATGCCAACCTGAGCTGCGATAACAGGAGCTGCGGTCTCGAGGCCCTGCTGAACGTGACGAAGGTGGCCGACCTCTCGATAATATCCCCCGGACGTGAGCGATGAGATCGTATCTCCATAACCATCCTGAAGACAGATCAACAAGAAGCGATTACTGAGAATCAAGCAAAAAAAATCAAAGGAGGACAGTTTATTTTCAAAGAAAAGCATTTAATCAACAAGAATTTAGATGGCAAGTATTGGATACGAGTTTTCCTAATGTGATTAAGTACCTCAAAACTATATCTTACATCTTACTGTAGGCTGTAGTGGTACTCTAGTTCGAATACCACCATAAATCTAGACCTACATCGGCCACCACTAAAAACGTGCCACGACCCACACCCAGTAGTAGGCACGAAAGTGGGTACGTCCAGCCTACGCTATAGTGTCGTTGGTAGAACGCTGTCCTAGGTCACATACATCTAACAATTATAAGGTACCTGTACAGTATATACTCTCCAAACGAAGAACATACAGAAATGTACAACTCAATCACAACTAAGATCGAAGTACGATAAGATAGATAGATGTGATATGAAAATCACCAAATAAATACAACAGGAGAAGAAGTCTAAGTGTCTAAGATAACATCTCCATAAACATCCAGAATAACAACGAGATCCCAAATATATATATACTGTATCCAAATAAGACAAGACAATAAAGTAAGATAACTAGTCTAGACTACTGGGTAATATCCTCTGCAAGGACTGGTCCTCCTGGTAGTCCAGCTCACAAGTGTCATCTAGGCCTGCTCTATAGTACGTAGGATAGAACTCTTCAATATCATTTGTATATTTTGACAGGTACAGTCAGGACATGAACGAGCACAATACATCTCACGCAGTTCATAACATGACAGAAATGTAAGCATGTTATAGAGTAAGATATATGAAACGCTGAAGAATATACATGAAGTAAAAGGGATAACTGTAAGGAAATATCTACTGTAAGTAAAGAATTATTAGTGGCTAGTGATGTAGAGTACAAGATATACATGTGAATGGCTTGAATTTGCACATGATTACACTATAGAGTTTGCACATGATTACACTACTTTGGAATTGTTCACATGACCATTTATACTCCCCCATACCCCAATTAATACACAAAGATCTAGACAAATTATGTTATTGCACATGATTTCACATAGGAGGCCCATAAATGGGTGTACATGAAGTACACTTGGGGGGCTCTGTGAAAATGAGAGTACATAATCACAAGAGTGCACATGAATGATGAAAGCACATGAATACATGATGTACGTGAAAAGCACATGACATGACGTATCCCGATGCTCCCGAGTGGGATAACATCTCATGAAAGGATCCAAATAGTACCAATCCGTGTTAACAACATGACAGCATCAAGGTATAGTGTTAACATGTAATGTGAGTATGTGTGTGTAGAGTTTATGGTGTAAATTATTAGGGTGTCATAGTGTCGAAGTAGAGTGATAACATGTAATGTGAGTATAGTATGACAGTGGCAGTAGCGTTAGGGTGTTTGTGTGTATCAACAAGAGTGTAACAGTATAGTGAAGGGTGTAATGTGAAACTCAGATTTCATTCTCAGGTTTTCAATTGCATTCTCAGGTTAACATGTAAATAAACCCTCATCTCAAACTAAAACGAACATCACAACGAACCAACTATTGAAACATGTATCCCAGACATCATTACATTAAACATTATCAAATTAAAATTAATTTACATTTAATTAATATTTTAATCTCAGAAATAACTCAGTTTATTAACAGTTTACATGTACTAAACAACCCACTGTTTAATGCATCAATACATAAATATATAGATGCATATATCACTATTAACATTCAAAACATATCCATCATGTATATATCCACGCTAAAATTATAAATTCCTAAATCCTACTGAATTATGCAACCTATATATCAGTATCAAATCCCAGGTTTCAAATATCAGGATACATATGAACCTGATAATTGAAAACCCTAAATATGATTTCGACGAATCCAATTTGAAAGCCCAATGTAACTCAGATATAACATGCATTTTAGTTTACATTTGCAGAAAAATACATTATATTAATCATTAATTTAAACATTAAAACTGAAATAAAAACCCAGTTTATATCACAGTATCAGAATACTGAACATTCGAACCTAAAACCTAAATTCATGTATCAAAATCCAAACAAACATCAATTTAGTGTGTTATAACATGTCGTGCATATATACACATGTCACAGAGGTTATCTCATGTCCAAACAACTGGACACGAGGTGTCCAAACATACATAAAATGCACAGACACGAACACTGCACAGAGCAGTCTCGTGCGGCCAGTACGAGGGCTCGTGGATACGACACGGCTCACGTAGAGCCACGTGGTTGTGTCGATGTGTAGCCCACATATAGGGCTACACCTTTGACAAGACACAACATGTCCACGATGTGTCTACACACTGTACGACACGTATATCAGAGCATAAACACAGTCTGTTCGTACAGCGCACGAAAATGGTGCGACCCAAATTTCGATACCGACACATCATGCCACTTGGGGGCTAGTGTGTTCGTTACGTGCCCTTGCCGTGTACCCAGTATCACGTGTCCAAGTAACATGGATACAGAGAAATCCTACTCGAGTAGTAGTACACAAACTGCTTGGTCGTGCGGCGTGTCCTGCCCCCATTTGGACACGACACGAGGTCGATTCCCAACTCAGTCAGGGACAAAATTAAAGAAAACATATAGCACTCCAAATCTGTTTAAATATATTTTAAAAATATCAATAAAAATTCTATTGTGGCATTTCATCGAACACCTACCTTAGGACACTGATACATGTCCGATACGCTTATCAAAACGATACGAATTCCTACCAAACTCACTCTACAGCTAAGGGACATCTAGATTCAAGCTATCATGAAGAGAAAATAGAATTTTAATAGGATTTGGGAGCATTTACCTATTAGGAGAGATTCAATCGAAAAGCCCCAAAATGAGAAGTCCTCCTCTAATGGCCAAGTGAGCTCCAAACGTAGCAAGCAAGCTCCCTTCAGCCTCTACTTCAGAAATGAATTCCAATGCAAGTGAGTGGGATCAATTTGGTGGAGGAATGGTGAGATTTGATGATTTGGGAAGAACTATTAGGGTTTCTAAAGGGGGATTTCTAAAAGAGGCAAGTGCACACTAAGAGAGATTATATAGGGGTTGAGGTCTCCTATGGGCTGCTCATGGCCGGCCACAATAGTTTAGGGTTAGGGTTTCTAAAGGAAAATGGGCCATGGGCCTTGTTCACTAGCTAGTTGTCTAAACTTCCTAGCTAAAAGCCCAATAACACTTAGCACCCAATCTCCTTATGAAACCTAGCCATACTCAAGTCAACATAAGTTAAATTAGGGTCCCACACCATTCTACTATACTAACTAAGTCACCAAGGTCAAAGTCAAACTCTAGGCTAGTCTTTAGTCTCAACTAGTAAAAGTCAAAAATCACAACACCAATACAATAAGTAATAAAATTCACAAAAATCAAAATGACCATAATACCCTCAAACTAAAATATGGTAGTGACAAGCCCACTTCTTGAGCATTTCAAAAGTAGATCAACATCTAGAGCACTTGCAAGAGTCATAATCCTCTTCAAGTCACTGCCCGTTCTAGAGCAAACCAGACTTTTAGTGAGTTCGAGATCGTCGTCAGATCGTCAATGGAGTCAACTATTACCATCACTCCATCGCTACGATTTCCAAATAAAAACAAAAGTGTACTCCTAAGACTACATCTAAGTCCTATATTGTTCTATGTTATATTTGTAATTGAAATATATAATTTATTCAAAATAACTTGTTTTCGATGGCAAACATTTGTCTTATTATGATTGAGATATTATAGATTGGAAGTGCTTGTCTTGACTACAGTCTATAGATTTGACCTATTAGCCGCTTCTAGTATGGCATGCCAGCATCTTAGGTTCCTTGTGTCTTAGATCTTGATGTCTTAGTTACCATGTGTCTCAGTTGATTTTCCTTGATTATTTTTTATTTCTCTAAATATGTTGTCTTGTTATATTTTTGGCATGTTTATATGTATCTTCTTAGTCCCCTGCGGACTTGGTGATCTCTGCAGGATATTGCTGAGTTTGCTTCATAGACTAGATGGTGACTGACGATTGCATCTTCAGAAATTCAGGTATATATATTTGATGATATCGTTATTATGATCCTTTGATATTACATTTATTTTCTATTACTTTTTTCTACTGTTACGGCTTAGTTTGACAGCTTTATTATTCTCTATGAGCTTGTTCAGACAATTGTAATAGAGTCTGATCAACTTTATTATACATTGTCTATTCTTGGTTATTAGTAGGATTTAGTTTGTTAATGCTTGATCAACATTAGTACACTTGGTCTTACGATGGATTTACCTTTAGTAGATTGAGATATAGAATTAGCATAAAGATATATATAACTACCCAATGTACACAACTTATAAGTATTCTAGCGGGATTGGAGTCCTCTCGATACGTAGATGGCATATATACGTCTCTTAGTCATACGTATTTGGGGACTGGAGTATTACATATTTTTTTGGTGGCCCATACAGGTCGAGTTAGCCGTTTCGGTTATGTTATTGTACCGAGCGGGCCTACGAATATAATTGAACCCTTAGAAATCTCAATCTACACTACCTTGATAATTCTTTAGAAATCTTTATAGTTCTTGACCTTCTTATTTGCCCTCGACTATTCTTCCTCTGCTTCCTCATGCCATTGCTTCAAGTCCCTTCCTATTTCGGAGTGATGAATGTTCATGCCTTGTAAAATTTATCAAAAATTCTTAAGTTATAGTATATGTTAGTTTGCATACTGAATTCCAGTTACTTGATAGATATGAGGGGATTAGAGATGCCATATGCCGTAGATATTTAGTGGTATGGATTTTTGCAAGTAGTGTACAATGGTTATAAAATTTTAGGATATCATGTATTTAATGGGGTGGTATGACCAAAAGTGGGTAGATGTCCTCAGTATAGAAATAAATATATAATCATATTAGATTACGCTCTTATGGTAGTCATTTGATTAAGAATAGAGTGTAGTTTTAGTGTAAAGATTGACCCTCTACAAGAAGAACCTAAACATAGTCCAACCCAACCCATTTACTATTATGCCCTATCAGTTGTAAAGTTAGGATTAGACAGAAGGGTAGGTATCACTTAGCTTTGTCAGGTAAAAAAAAGACATATAATTGTGATAATAATATAGTTAGGAGGACATAGTTAGATGTTTAGATTAGATGCACCATATATAAGTTTCAAATCTCTACCTAGATAACCACAATAACATATGAGGATCCCTAGTAGGTAAATATGTTGGCAACCTTTCAAATTTAAGAAGGAGTTAGTGGCCATGAATGGTTGTCACCCCCACAATGGTAGGAAAACAATTATAGCTTATTGAATTAGTATTAGTTTGCTAGTAATTTCTATTAGGCTAGAGTAGCAATCTTTTAGAGTACGTCCCTTAATTATTTGAAGACAAGACAGATCATTTGTTCGAAGGTTGAAAGGCGCCTACACCCTTATCATTTTTGATAAATTAAATTTCGAGGACAAAATTCTTTCAATGTGGGTAGATTGTAAACATCTTGATTTTTGGAAATTATATTTTAATTATTTATAAAATCTATATTTATTCAATTATATTTTATTTTTAATTATGACTATAGATGTACTTTTTCGTAGCTTCAATTTTTGGAGCACAAGAAGTGATAATCTTTCAAAACGTCCTTCATGACTTTTGAAATAGACAGGTCCACCTATAACTTAACATATCACGTCTCACCCAAACTTGTTCCCAGGCATTTTTTTGACTTCGCACAACTTCGGGTCATTTCAGGCCAGTTAATAGTTTACTGTAATTCTAGACCTAACTTCCAATGTGAGTTCGAAACTCGACATCGATTACAACAATTTGACCCAATATATGGTTTTCATCCATTTTGAGCCAACGACACGTATGCTAAGAGTGTGCCACTCAATCAAGTTCCTATGTACAATTTATTTGCGAATGACACGAGAGATTCATTGGTTGACTTTTCGATTTCGATTTGACTAAAAAATTTCTTAGGCCCTAACCTAGCTAACCCCACCTGGTATAAGCTATGTCTGGTTGCCATGATATGTAGAATAATTTTTGGGATGTTATACAGTCAAATCGGTTTAAATATAATTTTGTATATATATAATTATTTTATAATAGACTAATACTATAGATATAGATATATATGGCCCTAGTAAGTTAATTTTTGAGATGCATATCGACTAGGAATTTTGGCACGACTTGTTTAGTTGTGTGCTTTGACTAGTGTATTAGCCATCTAGGGAAGGCATGGCCATAGTTGTGTCCATACTAGGAAAACTAGTCAAAGTTGTGACTTAACCCCTATAAATAATTTAATTAGTTATTTATTGAGATTATGACCTTTAGGAGGCCTGGTTGTACCAATTTAGAACAGACTTGACCCAACCCAACTTAAGCCTATGTAGTCATATAGTGTCCAAAGACGTTTGTGTAGATATATATTGTATATACATTTAATAGTGGTATTTATTTTTAGTGACCTAGTAGACAATTGTATAAAAGTGTGGTTATATATATTATCTATATGTTCTTGCTATTCGAATGATATTTTACTTATAAATATGATAACTAATTTCCTCAAAACATTTTTGTGGATTTTTGTCTATATAGTTACTTGTGTGTTTACACATTAAATAAATACATTACTAAGTACAAAGATTGGTATTTATTCCTATAAATAGAAATAGATATTGTTATTATGTATGTATGTACATATTTTATTTATAACACCAAACACTAGAAAAGTATTGTTAAAAGTTTTGGGATCTTATAGAGTAATTTTACATAGATAGCTAAATATGCATATATAGACATGTAAGGATATATATATATATATATATATATATATATATATATATATATATATATATATATATATATATATATATAAAGACAGGGTGACCCGCTATCGTCAACTATCTTCATCATTGCAGCAAAAGCCCTTAGCAGAAACTTGAACAAAATGCTGAGATCCCCACACATCAAGCACTTTCACACTACCAGCGGCTGCCCGATCATCACCCACCTCGCCTATGCCGACGACATCATCATATTCTCCTCATGTGACATCGGGTCAGTGGAGGTGGTTCAAAACGTTCCAAAGATATGCCAAATGCTCCAGACAACGAGTCAACCCCAACAAGAGCATGATTTACGTCCACTACAATATTAACAAGGACCACGCTACTACCCTCACCAACATCACCTCCATCTCCTTAGCGTATCCACCTTTCTGTTATCTCGGATGTCCGTTGGTATACGACAAATCGAGTGCGGCCATATTCGAAGAGCTAGTGAGCAAAATCAGGAAGAAATTGAAAGGCTGGCATAATGCAACGCTATCCCTCGATGGAAAGGTGGTGCTGATTAAACACGTTCTCTCATCCATCTCCATATACGCCCTAGCAGCTTGCTCCCCCCCCGAAGAAGGTTCTCACCACTATTGGAAATCTATTCACTAACTTTCTATGGGGTCACAATGATTCGAAAAACAAACATCACTGGGCAAGCTGGGATTCCATGGCTAAACCCATAGATGAAGGAGGTTTGGGTTTCACGAGACTGACACACATTGTGAATGCCTTCTCCATGAAGCTATAGTGGAAGCTCTGAGTGAATCGTACCCGATGGACGCATTGAAGGCTAGATATTTCAAGCACATTCACCCGGCCAGCGCTATTAGCAATACCAGATCCTCTGCAGCTTGGCACAAAATCCTGCAAGGTCGAACATTGGCTGAACCAATTATCAGACTCACGTTGGGATCAGGCGAGCCTGAGATCTTCCAAGAAAGGTTGATAGGAACGGACCTTATTCCCCGCCTCCCAACCGCTCCGATGAATAGTAAAATTAGAGAAATATAGGGCTCCAACGGAGACTGGAACTGGAACAAAGTCCAGGACTGGACCTGTGATGAAGCCGCCAACCTTTTCCTGGAATCCGGACTGAAGATCGGCTCGGATGAAGATAAGCTCTAGTGGTCGGACAATACCAATGGCGACTTCTCAGTCTCCTCTGCTAGAAGGATCGTCCGCGGAGTTGGCCAACCAGGCCCATTCTGGAAGCCTTTGGAACTCATGCATACCCAAGAAATGGTCTTTCCTGGTGTGGAGAGCGGTCCATAAAATATTTCCACAGACGACATCCTTATCACTATAGGATTCTCTCTTTCGTCCGCTTGTCACTGCTTCGTCGACACCCAAACGGAATCGATCGACCACACCTTTCGCAATGGTGAGTCTTCCGCTAACGTCTGGGCAGCAATTGCTAAACGATGCAGGATTGCATCGGCGAGTGGGAGCTTCTCCGATCTCCTGGCCATTTGGGCTAACGCCTCTCATTGCCACCAGATCGTCGCAGCAGCAGCAACCACGTGGGTTACTTAGAAAAACTACAACAAAGCCAGATATGAAGGCTACCAACTCTCCGTTACCCAGCTTAACCGGGAGGTCATCCGCCAGATACTTAAGACAAGTAGGATTTGCCCTCACGGGCACCACAACTTTTGGAATGCGCTATCCTCCTGATTGTTGCCAGGAGAGGCCCCTTCTGTATTTCTTTTTTCAAATTTTTGCACTTACTTGTAATGGCTTCGACATTTTGTGCCTTACAATGAATAAAAGGGGGGGTTTCCAATATATATATATATATAAAGAAAGAAAGAAAAACTTTTTTCTGAGGTTAATGTTCATTGAACAGTAACCGCAGAAACCCCCTCTCCAATCCATATAATCCCGATAACACAGAACCCCTAATCATATTTATAAACGAGAGAGAAGGAGAGAAACCCTAGCTCTAATCCTTAACCCGAACCCAGGCGATCCTGCACGCACCACAGTAGTGGCCGGCCGATCGTAGCAGCGCCGGCCAAGAACCTGAACGCACGACAGTAGCAGTAGACGTCACAGCAATGACAGCAGTAATAATAAGCAGAGTCAACACCTTCATATTGTAATTTCTTTATTGTTTCTCCATCATTCCATGAATCAATATGGCACGTGCGTTTGCAACCTAACCCTTTTCTACTCTCTTCAACTAGAATAATTTATTTCGTAACGTATGTAACAAAATCGAGAATATCGCAACGTACTCCAAGTTGGAAGCCGATTTGCGATCAGAATATCGCGAATCTTGGAAAACTACTTGAGCAACATTTTTGACATCATAACCGAGATTGAAACCCTATTTTTAGAAATAATTCTAGTGGAGTGTACAGTGAAAGAAATTAGTAGGAAAATCGAGAAAAAATTGAGAAAAATAGTTTCAAAAATTAAATTTTTTAATGATACGGTGTTCGTCCTGACAAACCGGGTAACTTGGTCGTAACCCGTGAGCATCGAAAGACGCATACAGATGTTGCGAACGTGTGGCTTCGACGGAACTTAAATTGGTTGCATGTGAGCGACGAATTCAAGGCGTATCGGTCGAGGTACAACGTATCGGCTCCTTGGCAAAAATTCTAACTACTTCATGTATATTCGTCACCTCATGATAAAACTTGCACCACTGGACTCGTATTATTTCTGGTCCTATGAGCCAAA
This sequence comes from Iris pallida, assembly GCA_029216955.1. Taxonomy (NCBI): domain Eukaryota; kingdom Viridiplantae; phylum Streptophyta; class Magnoliopsida; order Asparagales; family Iridaceae; genus Iris; species Iris pallida. Next base: position 10,175 of record JANAVB010004368.1, on the reverse strand, counting down.
TTTGGTCCAATTCTGAGAAGTTTGACGGGAACGCTATATTAGCGGGTCCACGACCCAACTCAACAGGAAATTTTGTGCACGGCTCGTCGGAATCTAAATCTGGACATACCCTTAAGTATGTATCAAAAATTGGACTTATAGGTATATAATTTGTCGACTTGGAGACCATAGATTCTGGCATATTTTTATATACAAAGCGGATACCAACGACGGACACCATTTTGATCTGAAGTTACCGTTTTGCCCCTGTGTCCAGAATTAGACTTATGGGTAGTCAAACTTAGACATTTCTTTTATGACAAAAATGTTGGTCATGTCTGTTTTAGCTCCCGGAGGCGTTTGCAGAGTTCAACTTTTGTAGCTCATTGGTTGGCTAGTTGTTTATTTGGACGTGGTCGATTCTATACCAGGCAAGTATACCTTGCCAACTTGTACAATATATTTTATATGCATGATCATTACCTCTTTGTTGTTCTCTTCCACATATTCAGGATTGCTTTATCCCATGTATAGTTTCACTTATCTTGTTTATAGTTTTACTTTATCATATTTCTTGCTTACATGTTCGTTCTTGATTTCTATTATACATTCATGATTTGTTATATTGCTTCCGTCTTCATAGGTGTCGCGTGATAGGGTTGTTTAGTCCTACACCATTGTTTCCCTAACTTGACTTGACTTGACTTGCATAGGACTTGACTTGTGACATTCTATAGGTTGTGAGTGCTTGCCTTGACTAGGATATATAGGATTATTTAACCTTGATACTAATAATGGCTACAATCTCGGTTGTTACTGCTTTCCTTTACTACGATTGAGATACTATAGATTAGGAGTGCTTTCCTTGACTATAGTCTGTAGGTTTGACCTATTAGCCACTTCTAGTATGGCATGCTAGTGTCGCAGGTTCCTTGTGTCTTAGATCTTGATGTCTTAGTTTCTATGTGTCTCAGTTGATTTTTGCTTGATTATTCTTATTTCTCTGCATATGTTGTGCTGTTACATTTGGTATGTTTATATGTATCTTGCTAGTCCCTTAAGGACCTGGTGATCTCTCCAGGTTATTGCTGAGTTCGCTACATAGACTAGATGGTGACTTACGATTGCATCTTCAGAAATTCAGATAAATATATTTGATGATATCTTTATTATGATCCTGTGACATTACATTTATTTTCTATTACTTTTTTTTGTTGTTTTGCAAGCTTTATTATTCTCTATAAGCTTTTTCAGACATAATAGAGTCTGATCAATTTTATTATACATTGTCTATTCTTGGTTGTTAGTAGGATTCAGGGTGTTAATGCTTGATCAACATTATTACACTTGGTCTTACGATGGATTTATCTTCAGTAGATTGAGATATAGAATTATCATAAAGGTATATATATATTACTACACAACATAGACAGCTTATACATATTCAAGCGGGGCTGGAGTCCTCTCAATACGTAGCTGGGATGTATACGTCTCCTAGTCCTACGTATTTTAGGTCTAGGACGTTACAACATTAGCAATTATTTATCCGATGATGGGATTGCATCCCAATTGACTACATCTGGAACACCCTAGAAGAATGGTGTATCAGAAAGAAGGTGTTGTCCCATTGGTCATGGTCATACCTGACTTTGATAACCGACCAGATTATAATTATGGTAAAACAAACAAATACACTGCTGCAGGTATAAAAATAATCAAACTTTATGCTGACATTGATCAAGTATTCGCCAAATTTGACAACAACTCAAGATAATTTTTATTATTATGTATTTTCTATTTTATTGAATCTAGGAGTAAATGTACATCAAACGAGATTGGCACATGGCATAACTGTCAAGTCCACATCAAATTAAGCCTACGCAATCCATATCTAAATAGTCCACATATACAAAATCTAGCCCATTATCTAAAAGAGCCCAAAACTAATCAAATTCTTCAATGACCCAACCTAGACCAAGGCAACCGAACTCGAACCAAGTTTTAGCCAGACTCGGTTACCCTAACCCAGTTTCCGAGAGAGTTGGTCACCCTGAAGAACAAGTTCTTACGTTTGGATTTTTTAACGTTGGTCTGCCGAACTCTGCCCAAGTTCTATCCCAAAGAAACCTATAAATAGAAAAAAATTCTTTATTCAATTTACTCAATCATCTCTTCTTTTCTCTATTCATTCAAGAGTTTCTCAGAGATTTTTACTTTCATATCAAAACCTTTACGACGCCTAGCCATGCCGGTGCCAGTACCATCTGATCTAGAAGTTGGTTCGAGTTGTAAAGAAGGCTTGAAAACATTTGCATTTTCATCATGTTCCTGAAGTCGCAAGTCGGATTAAAGGCTTGCAGGTAGAAGTAGTGCCCTTCGAATAAAAAGCACGTATTGTAAAGAATTACAAGCACATTGGATTCAAAGTTTGTTTTTTACTGCATAGTGGATTCAACATCGAGCTAGAGTACTCGAGACTGGACTAGTCCTCTCAGAAGAAAACTAGTATAAACCTCGGTGTTTGCGTTTGTTTTTCTCTACTCATTTACTTTTATAGTACTGCTTGCTTTATTTTAGTTTTATTATTGCCATAAATATTTAAAGTGGTGATTATCATTCTGTTGCACACACGAACCCTACTCACCCCCTAGAGGTGCTCAACGGTCCTACAATTGGTATCAGAGCAAGTTATATTTAAATATAATACTCCGAGTATGTGCATATATATGGCAGCCATGAAATTAATATTCACCGATAATGGACAATCGAAAAATTACCCCCACTATTTGATGGAACAAACTATACCTATTAAAAAATACTGATGAGTTTCTTATTAAAATCACTTGACTTTGATCTCTGGTCTATAGTCATATATGGTTACAAAAATCTGCCTAAAATAGTGATTGATGGTAGCCTTGTAGACAAGCCCCATTATAGATACACAGAACTTGTAGACAAGCCACCAATATAGTTGGCCTTTCTAGCATAGTTGTTTTACCCTACTCGTATATACCTTAAATAATCACCCTCCTAAAAAATATTCTACCAGTATAATTTCTATCCTACTATAAAATATATTCAAAGCTACCACTAGTATAGGTATTGATGGAACACCTTGTTCATCAAATGCATAGATATAGTAGGTGCATTCGACAATCCAAATGGCATCAATAGTCTTGTATTGGCCGTACCGAACTCCAATGATGTCCTTGGAATATCCTCTTTTCGTATAGTCACCTGATGCTATCCCAATCTCAAGTCAATAAAATATACCTTTGCTTCTGCCAGCCGGTCGAATCAGTCAATGGTGAACTACACTTCCAATTACCAGAGCGATCTTGGGCTTCAAATGATCAATCAGTCTCAAGATGACGACCACCGTCTCATTCTAAAATACAAACTATCTATCGATATTTCCTAAGAAGAGACAAGTTATTCTCTAAAGTCATGTTCTAACTTATACTACCTTAAAGGTTATATATCTTGATTTTAACCAGTTCACCCATTTATATGGCTTTGATTTTCTCCAATCGTCTCTCCTAGCAATATGGTTACGTTAAAATATGGTCTGCTATGTTGTAACCCTTCTATGCTTGTCTACTATAAGTAATTGGCATGCTAATGCTAGACAATGCTTATATATGATACCTTGACAACCACTTACCTATCGACTAATCTTCTAGTTATGGTTGTTAATAGGCCTTTTCAAGTTATTCCTCATATGTATATAGTAGTATATCTAGTCAAATATCGTCCTTGCCATTCTTCAAACAAATATTCTAGATCAACACACGGCACAACCTATCAACACGCATCATTTTGATTCATTCCCTTGATAAGAGTCTCCCTAATAAAGATCCTTCATGTCACTGTACAAGGTAACTTTACATATGCATACTATCATGTTTTCTATATCCTTCAAATAAATATTTTCTAAACCTTATTGCAACCTTAAATGTCTTTAAGGATTCTATCATACCTTATCGAATCATCATATCCATAACAAGACTTTTGAATTCTTTTAACTAGAGTCTTTCATTGGGGTGATCATATTTCATTTGGAAAATTGTATCTAACTCTAAAATTCTACGTATACTCTACCAGTCACTTCATTCGTTGTGATTAAGAAACATAACTTGCCTTCCTTACTAACCCTCACTTAGACCATACTATACCTCTAGTCCATCTCTATATAACATCTCTATATCGTAGGTGGATGGTAGAATGGGTGTAGCCAATTGATACTAGAAATCTCGTTAGGGTTAAATCTCCTATAAGAATCCTATTTTGTCAGTCCGATTCGCTCGATCAATCTAGTTGAGGCGTCTATCCAAACCCTTATTACCTGAGATAATTAATTCCTTTTTAAAATACTCTATCAACTACCTTCTAGGTTATAATAGAACATAATCCAATTGGTTCTTCAGCACGAGTATTCGTCCTTCCAAAATAGGGAAAGACGAGAGCCCAAGGCAAGGAGTTCAAGAAGGATGATCGACTTCAATTATGAGTTCCTAGAGCGATAGATAAAAACAAAAAATATTAAAGCAATTATGGATTGAGATCCTAATACAATATCCTATTATAGGCTCGTTCGGCACAGTAAGTAACAGAAATGATATGCTCAGACCTGCATGGACTACCACAAAACATGTAACGCCCAGTCCCAGAATATGTAGGACTAGGAATGCGTATACATGCTAGTTATATATCAGTAGACTACAGCCTAGCTCGAATATGTATAAGTTGTAGAGTAATGATCAACTATCTATACTAATCAATAATATCTAAGTCTCAATTCACAGAAGATAGAATGCAAGAATGAATAAGATATAACATAGTGTGCACCCTGCAATATTTTGAAGAATAGGTAGGAAACTCTAGAGGGGGGTGAATAGAGTTTATGACAATAATAGCCAAATAAAAAATTAAACTCTTTTCACCAACAGTAAATAATCAGAGTAAATGCTGAAATGTAAAGATCAAGAGAGCATATGCAAACACAGCCGATTTTTGACCTGGTTACCCTCGTGGAGGACTAGTCCAGGCTTGAGAACTCTAGCTCAGGATTAAATCCAGTATTTGTGAAATAGTAGTTACACCCGTGCCTTTTCTTCAGAAGAGCACGTCAACTTCTTACAATAGCTGTGGCGATGCTGGATTTTTTCAAGCGACTTTCTTAACTTTAGCACAAACTCCTAGCTGAATAGCACTGAGCACTTTGAGGCTTAGGAAGCTTGTGGCTAGTAGATGAGAAGCTTAAGGCTTGTATAAGGCTTTATAGAGAAGAGAAGAGAAGATTGGATGATTTGAAATGAGAAAATTCAAGGCCTATTTATAGGGTTCTGGGTAGGCAGAATTCAGCTAGAATTATGTGTCAAAAATTCAAATTTTTGACCGTTGGACAACTAGCATACAGCAAACCTTAAAAATTAGGGTCCTGTAATTTAGGGGACAGAGTTGGGTCCGAACTCCGTGTGGAGGCAGAGTTCGGCCCGAAATCTGTCTTTCGAGGACAAAATTGCTCAAATGGGCTTTGGGGGCAAGTTTGGTTTGTGGAGCTTTGGTTTGTGGTTTGGAGATAGGTATATAGGCCCAAACTACTAAGTGCGACTCAGTTTACATTTATCTAGACTCAATAAATCTAAAAATACAGACTCAAAACTAAGACGCTGCAGGAGAAAATCGACGTCCGTCTTGCACTGAGTTCTTGTCTTGAATGTTTCATTGAATTATGACAAGTATCATATTGTCAATTTGATCAATATTTGGTTGACTGTGATTTTGTGTCAATAATCTCCCCCATATTGATAATTGACAAAATGATATTTGTATTTCAATGTTCATACCTGGACACATGTATAGAAGCAATAGCTCCCCCGTAATTAGTACATAGAAAAATAGCTCCCCCGTAAACATTGCTTCTTGTAAGCCAATGTTCCTGTTTCCTGATAAACACAATCTCTACCAAAACTATATAACATAGATATTAATATATGAATATCAAATAATTCTCCCCCTTTTGTCATTTTGCAAACTCAAACAAACATAATATTGTAAATGAAAGGACATGGCAAGCACACCAAAATAATAATAAACTGCATAAAGAGTCTGAAGAGTCAAATAACATAGAGTGAACTAATACAATAAAAGCAACTACATAAAATAGAAGTCCATAGTACATAAAAATAAACATAAGATCCTTAGCAGCAGCTGCAGGTAGTAGACCACATCCATCATCAGCTCGAGATGGTCCAGCGCCGTCAGATGGATCAGTATCTGAACGTCGAGGATCCACGAAAGCCATATCCAGATCCAGAGAGCGCATGACCCAAGGGTCATCTATACGGTACCCGTCGCAAGTAGGATCCCGCTCCATAGGAAGTGGCATAGAATGATGCCGAGACATAGTGTACCGAATATCATGCAGTGAGTTGCTGATGGCACTCATCTGCAAGGTGGTAAAATAGTCGAGCTGGGTCCAGCGATCGTCCTCCAATATGAAAATTGCGAAGCATCGTCTGAATAGACTCATGAGTAGCAGAAGAGCGGGTACAGGCTGCCCAAGAGCAGGTGCATCAGCCAGAGCATCAGAGTGCTTGGACTCAACAGGAGATCCGACAGCTGCCAGAAGCCGCCTTTCCTTAAATAGAAGGCAGGGGCTGGAAGGAATTGGCACTCATTAAGAGGGATATGAAAAGCACGAAAAACTAGAAAGATAGAGAGCATAGACCAAAGATCATGGCCTCTTCCTAGCATTGATCATCCAGTCCATCATGGTACGTGAAGATTGAACGGATATGGAAGTGAAGGTGATACATAGCAGAAATCTCAAAATAAAACTTCATCAGTCGATCCCACTTTGGGCAGGATCGTAAAAAACTATACGATAAAGCTCGTAAAAATAGGGGTTAAGAAATTTTGCAAGAAGCTTGCGTGGACGTGTGTTTGGGGGTACACAAATCATCCTTGAAGCTTTCAAGGAGGACCCATTGGGGAATTAAAACTTGCATGCATTGACAAGTTTCTTCCATGAGTTGGGCTCCAAAATTTTAAGATATTTCGCAAGTTTAAAGTCATCGAATGATATGTCAATTCTAGCAACATGAAATATAAACGTGTATCATCAAAAGTGAGATTACAATAAAACATTTGAATTGCATTCAAATAGATAAGTGAAGTAGTAGAAACTAGTTCATCAGGACAAAATTATGAAATAAAGAGTCATAAGTAGAAAATATGATAAAATTGATAGGATGGCCCGCACATGGGACATGATCGAAAATCATTGAACCACTCGTTTAAGGCTTCCAATGACACAAATATTCGATCATCGAACGTGTCGAGGTCAATAGGACGTGATGGATTGAAAAGAGGATGAATAGATTGGTGAATAGGTTGATCATCACGAGGAGGTGGATTCGATGAGGATGTACCCTCAGTTTGAGCCTGCTTTCCTCGATTAAACAACCTAGGTGTCATATACAATAAAGAAAAAAAATATAAAATGAGATGGAGAGAAAGGAGAAATTATACCTCAATGAAATAGTGGAGGATGGAAGAGAATGATGCAAGAAGTCTTTTCTTTGAATTTAGAGAAGAAATCTTCACAAGAAAGTGAAAACTAGGGTTAGGGTTTGAAGAGGAAGGGTTTGGAGAAGTATTGGAGGAGGCAATGGAGGAGAGAGAGAGAGAGAGAACCCGTTTTTAAGAAGGGGGTTCGAATGGTTGGGTAAAATCTGGACCCTTGGATGAAACATAGATCAACGGCTGAGCCCAACTGAAGTTCTATAATAAACAGACCGAATTCGGCCCGAACTCTGTGTTAGGCAAAGTTTGACCCGAGTTCTGTGTTCTGGAACCATAACTGAAGCCAGGCTGAAATAGGGTTGAAAACAATGCTTTAAAAATAAATGAAATAGTAGAATTATCAAAGTTGAAATCAAGTAGAAATTTTTAAAAAGAAAGCTGAATCAAATAAATAAAAATGAAGAAAATTTTGAATTTAGCAAGCTATAAATAAACGTAAACCATATAATAAACAAGGAGTTATGACACAATTCAGTATGATGAAACTGCCATGGGGTAGCTGCAGGGGCCGGATCCCAGGTAGTGGTAGTCCGAAGACTAGTGCACCATGTCGCTTAGGCTTTTTGCCATGTTGTTAGAATGACCCTTTCGGCTAATACCCATAGCAAAGTCATCATAAGGAACCGTGACATAATCAATATCTACACAGGTCACTTTAATAAATAACCGTTTCATCCAAAATTTCGAATTCACGACAAAGAAAGTTGAAACGCTCTTCGGATAGTGGTTTAGTAAAGAAATCTGCCAGCTGATGATCAGTGTCAATAAATTCTAAGTTAATTGTGCCATTCTGTTGGTGATCACGCAAAAAGTGGTACAAATTTCAATATGTTTCATGCGTGAATGACATATAGGGTTCTTAGTAAGGTTGATAGCACTAGTGTTATCACAGAATATACGAATGTACAAGAAAGATAGGTTGTAGTCTGCAAGGGTTTGCTTCATCCACAGAACTTGTGCACAAAACGACCAGCTGTGATATATTTAGCTCTGTTGTGGATAGTACGACAGAATTCTGCTTCTTGCTAAACCAGGAGACTAGATCCTTGCCGAATAAATAACATGTGCCGCTAGTACTTTTATGGTCGACTTTGCATCCTGCGAAATCAGCATCCGAATAACCAATAAGGTCAAATGATGTGGATTTGGGATACCATAAGTCCACTGTAACAGTACCTTTAAGGTATCGAAAGATACACTTAACGCGAACATGTGTGATTCCTTAGGACTAGCTTGATAGCGTGCACACAGACAAACACTAAACATGATATCGGGACGACTAACAGTTAAAAGAGTAAACTACCAATCATACCTCGATACTTACGTTGGTCAACAGGTTTGCCGCTTTCATTAGGTTCCAGCTTGGTCGAAGTAGCCAAAAGGGTGCTGATTGCTTTGACGTTGTCAAGATCAAACTTCTTCATCATATCCTTTATGTTTTTGACTGGCTGATGAAAGTTCCTTACGAAGTTTGTTTGACTTGCAATCCAAGGAAGTAGGTGAGCTCCCCCATCATGCTCATCTCAATTTCGTTCTGCATATAATTAGCAAAATCTTTGCATAGATTTTATTAGTAGAACCGAATATGATATCATCAACATAAATTTGTACTAAAAGAATAGTATTTTGAAAACTTTTGATAAACAGTGTAGTGTCAATCTTCTCTTTTGAAAAACCTTTATCTAGCAAGAAATTGCTTAGGCGTTCATACCAAGCTCTAGGGGCTTGTTTGAGGCCATATAGCGCTTTCTTGAGTTTGAAAACATGGTCGAGAAATTTGTGATTTTTAAAACCTGGAGGTTGTTTTACAAAAACATTCTCCTTAATAAAACTATTCAGAAAAGCACTTTTGACATCCATTTGAAAAAGTTTAAAATTCTGAAAGTTTGCAAAGGCACAAAGCATCTGAATGGATTCAAGTCTTGCAACAGGAGCATACGTCTCATCATAGTCGATACCTTCCTCTTGTTGTATCCGTGAGCTACTAGACGAGCTTTTTTGCTAGTGACTGAACCATCTTCATTTACTTTGTTACGAAAAACCCTTTAGTACTAATGATCGAATGGTTAGCTGGTTTAGGAACAAGTTCCCAAACTGGCTCCTTTCGAATTGGTTGAGTTCTTCTTGCATAGCTGAAATCCAAAACTCATCATTAAAAGCTTCTAAAACAGTTTTAGGCTCAAATTGTGAAATTAAAGCAGTGCTAGCAATAGAATCTCTTAACGATGATCGAGTACTTACTCCGCGTGATACCTCACCTATTACCAAATTTTCTGATGTGACGGCTTGAATGCGAACTTCTTCGGTAAGCCCTCCAGAGAGTTGGTTTCAGAGTGGTATTCGTCGGCGTAGAAGTTGATGGCTCAACATCATCGTCGGGGATAGCTGCTGCACTATTTTCCTCATCAAAAGTCATATTAGTAGACTCTTCTACAATCAATGGGCGTTTGTTAAACACTCTATATCCCTTGCTCTTGGCAGAATAGCCAAGAAAAATACCATCGTCAGCTTTGGCATCAAATTTTCCTAAGTTGTCTTTGGTGTTCAGAATAAAACAGTGACAACCAAATACTCTGAAATATGAAACATTTGGAGTCCTACCATAC
>JANAVB010004367.1:0-24267 GCA_029216955.1 Iris pallida | reverse complement strand
CTTCTAGACAAATACTGTTATCTAGATCAAGTCATCATATAACAGAATCATCATCAGCACGATCAGCATCAACACCATATCCGGAAGGTCCAGTACCAAAAGTACCAGCTCCATAAGATAGATATGGTAGCACCAGAACGATAGTGCCAATCAAAGGCATTACCGGAGTTGAAGTAGTAATGAACTGCCTCATCCTCATAGCGGTAACCAAAGAGTAGGATCTCGTGGAAGAGAACTGTTATGATGACCAGTCTAAGCGAAATACAGATATGCAAAGGAGTTTGCAAGTGCCTAAAACCGACTGACATCTCAGAACTCTTGTTCCTTCAATGTCTCGGTCACAAATGCTCGTAAAGATTTGTGCTCAACCAGTTGAGCATGCCATATGTAATCCAAATGCCGATGGAGGCCTTCAAATGACAAAGGATAAGTTTGAGGTAGAGGAGGTACTGCAGTAGAAGGAGTATGAGGGACAGAGGTGCTGCGACGAGAGAGCTATAGAAGCTTGGGCTCAGAATCACGAGCACAAAATGACAAGTCAATCTCAAAATGCTGAATGATGATAGGAAGGATCATCGCGTAGAGAAGATTCATGTTCATCTCGTGACATCTTGCCATCATTCGGATAATAGTCCTAGGGACAAAAAAGGGAATCCTATGACGAATGTGATAGATAGCAGACAATTCAAGACTAGTTACATCGTCTTTTGAGGTGGAGTTGGATAGTATAGTGAATAGATAATCCGATATAACTCATAGACAAACAAGTTCAAGTTTATGGCTTTGAATTTGCCAGGATGGACGAGATCAGAGCACAAAGTTGATTTTTAAAGTTGTTCAAAGTTGTGTCATTAGGGAATTCAAATCAGTGATATCGACAAGCGGCTCACCTATATTTAGAATTTATAGGATCGTCGCTAAATTGTTATCATTAAATTGAATATCAATGCTGGCGATACGACTTTTTATAAGATAATCATCCGAGAGTGAAATTGCTGTAAAATAGTCTGATTGCATTGGTGGAAATAGGAAATAAATGTGTAACAAATTATGTAATCCCAAAGTTTCTAAATAAGTTTTGTGAGACAGAAAGATCATCCACTTTATCAGTACGCTGGAGCAAATAATGTGAATTAAAAATCCACATACCATAGTAAGGATTGTTCTAGAGTTTCAAAGAAGAACTCATTGAACGCCCTATCGTCCGCTTGGATGGGCAAAAAAAGAGATACTGGGATAGTATCAGACATGAGGCTCCCTCACTAGCCGTCTTCTTTCCTTGAAAGGACTTGTTATTTTCTAGTCCCGATTTCAAAGAAAACATAAAGTTTCTATGAAATTGAAAAATTGAGGCACAGAGAGACAGAATAAATTATACCTTCTCAGATTAGAGTATGTGGAAGTGGAGGAGATTTCTACGCCCAAATCCAAAATTTTGACGCAAAAATCAAAAGGAGTAGGGCAGAATCAAGAGTTAAAAATCTAGGACTTTAGGGTGTTTTCGCGGTGCTGTGCTGCTGTTTGGAGGAGAAGAAAGAAGAAATACAAGTGGGGCCATTCAGGTGTTGTTTAAAAACCTGACACCAATCGAATTAGTGCGAACTCTGGCCGAAATATAACTAAATTATTTCAGATTAATTTTTGCTGTCTTTAGCGTAGAGACTGTCTAGTCCCCGTGGGACGCTTAATACCGCTTGCTTAGCCGTAAGCCGTGGTGACAATAGACCCTTGCTAGGCTTGTCTCAAAAATAGTTTGTGCAGATTGAAATGATAATAATAGAAATTAATTAACATGATTGACGTCTACAATTCCTAATTTCTCGTCGTAAATAATGGATCGATCTTCCGCTAAAGGATTTTGTTAAAGATGTCAGCCAATTGTTTCTCTGTGTATACATATTCTAAACTGATGCCTCCATTTGCTTGATGGTCCTAAGAAAGTGATGTCGAATCTCAATGTGATTCGTGCAAGAGTGACATACAAGATTCTTAGTCAAGTTGATAGTATTAGTATTTTCACAAAAAATGGTATATGCTTAGTATAAATCAAAGTCTTCTAGGTTTGCTTTATCCATAAAATTTGTGCACAACAACGTCCTACGACGATGTACTCAGCCTCAGTAGTTGATAATGAGATAGAATATTGCTTTTTGCTAAACCAAGAGACTAGAGCCTTACATAGAAAATGACATGTGCCGCTAGTACTTTTTTGATCCATTTTGCATCCAGCAAAATTAGTATTCGAATAACCGGTTAGGACAAATGACGTGGTTTTGGGATACCATAAGCCAACAGAAGAAGTGCCTTTAAGGTATCGGAAGATACACTTAACTACGCACAAGTGTGTTTCCTTATGGTTAGCTTGAAATCTTGCACCCAACCAAACACTAATATTATATCAGGACGACTAGCAATTAGATACTTACGTATGTCGACAGGTTTATCTTATTCATCTACATCAAGCTTGGTTGAAGTTGCCATTGGAGTGCCAAGGGATTTGACGGATTCGAGAACGAACTTCTATAGCAAATCTTTTGTGTATTGGCCTTAGTTGATGAACGTCCATTGTTGGTTTGTTTAATTTGTAGCCCAAGAAAGAATTTAAGTTCTCCCATCATGCTTATATCAAACTCTTTCTGTATACACTTAGAGAATTCTTGAAAGAGATATTCATCAGTAGATCCAAAGATAATATTATCAACATAAATTTGAATTAAAAGAAGATTTCCATATGAAGACTTTATAAACAGTATAGTATCAACCTTGCTTTTAAAAAACAATTATCAAGTACAAAAGAACTTAGATGGTTGTACCAAGCACGAGGGGCTTGTTTCAAACCGTATAAGGCTTTCTTCAACATGAATATATAATCAAGATTTTTTAAATTAATTAAACCTGGAGGTTGAGCTACATAAACTTCTTCTTTTATGAAACCATTAAGAAAAGCACTCTTTACATCCATTTGAAAAGATTAAAGTTATGAAAATATGTAAATGCACACAACATGCGAATGGATTCTAATCTCACAACAGGGGCATAGATCTCATCGTAGTCCATACCTTCCTCTTGGTTGTATCCTTGAGATATGATCGAGCCTTATTATGAGTGACTAAACCATTCTCATTTTATTTATTTCGGAATACCCAGTGAGAAGGTATTGTGGGGGCAGACTATTTGACTAATCCATGTTGCATGGAAGCATCACTCACAGGGCGAATCGACTTGGGAGCACGAGGATTCCATTCGAGAGTGCTTCCCACATTTGTTTGAGGAGCCAGGTACGAACTTGCATGCTGCATTTAATTTTCATAAACCTCCACTTATCGTATTTCTATCCGTGACTACACCTTAATTTCAGGAATAAAATTCTTCTAGGAAGCGAAGGATGTAAACCCCCCATTCCAATTATAAATATAGCTAGTATTATTTTTAATTAAAAGGATATATATATATATATATATATATTATATATATATATATATATATATATATATATATATATATATATATATATATATATATATTTTTTTTATATATATATATATATATATGTATATATATATATATATATATATATATAACTATATTTCTCTTTATACACATATATATTTTATACTTTTAAATATTTTTGTTAATAATTATGTAGGCCTAATTTTGTGGTCTCCTCATTCCTCTGTGCTTAAAACCCTTACCATAATTTTTTTAACACTTCCTTAGCCTTGGGCCTCTTAACCATTCCTTATATATGGTGGGATGTATATTAAGTTGTGAAAGAGGAAACATTGCATCTACTATAAGCTAAGCCCAAAACCCTAACCCGCTACTTAGGCCCAAGCATACCCCAACATGTAAGCTGTCGAGAGCAGCTGCTCTTTGTTGCTGAGTACCGCATGGTACTGTTCCTGCAGATTGAAGGCGAGTAGAGGCCACGCCATACGACGCCTACCCACTCCAGCTAGCCGAACGGCTACTCCAAGCCCTCTCCTCTATTTATAAGCTCTCTCCTGCACTCTTTCCCTACTAACCCTAGCTGTCACCCTCACTACAAGAAATATGGGTATTTTACAACGGTCAAAAACTATTCCAAAATTAATATAAACTGTTGTGATATCAATTTGCAACGGTTATTGTAACCATTGTCATAGTGAGCGTTGCAGATTCCTCTTGCAACGGTTATCGAAGATATTTGCAAGAGTTCAATAAATAGTTGCAAATAACGTATTATGCAATGGGTCTGGCATTAATGTGCAATGGTTGTATGGTGTTGTTAATAATTTATTTGGTAACGATGAATAAACCATTGTAGCTATTGACTAAAGCGTGACGGTTACTAACTGTAGCCTAAATATTTCATGCAACGATTAAAAATCGTTACGGGGATTAGACAACAGTTAAAACCATGGCAGATAAATCTTTAAGACAACGATTAAGTAATGGTTGCAAAACGAATAAGCAATGATGGGAAAAACTGTTGCAAAAATAATAAATGTGCAACGATTTCGAGCAGGCTTTTGCAACTAGTTTAGTTTGTATGGCAACAATTCAATTCAAGTAATCTACAACAGTTTTAGAAACCCTTGAGAATAGAATTAAATTGACAACAATTATAGAAGGATATTACAACGTTTTGTAGGCATTTGAAATATTGGTTTCTTGCAACACTTGCAAAACCCTTACAATTAATTTTTATTTATTTTTTATAAATAATATTTGATCAATATTTCTCTCAATATACATTAGATGCATCAACCTGTAGAAATAAATATAAATGATATTACTATTAATCAAACCATCATTGATCCAAAATGGATAAGATTCATCATTCTCATAATATAAACTATACTTCACTCGACAAAGAAACATCAACCATGAATCCAACAATATTTAAGACAAATTATGTAGCTTCATTTAATTCAAAGGGCTTACAAAAGACACTTAATTCAAAATTCAACAATATTTAAGACATAAATTATCTAGCTTTGTGTAATTCAAAGTGCTTACAAAAAAAACTTAATCCAAAACGTCATAAGGATAGATCGGTGAAATAATTCTATAGACTAATCAAAAATTTAAATATCTTCATGTCCATCTTCATCTTCACCATCCTCATCTTCGTTAAACTACAAACAAAAAATAATAATATCCATTAGTAGTTAGTACTTAACTTCGTAAAATTTATTTGTTGATAAAGATCGACTAATCACCTGACCGTTGACACGAGGTAAACTTGATTCATCTTGATGTGAGCCACCATTAACTAAAGGAGGCGAAATCAAACCAGAAGGTAGTTGAGCATTAGGATAAGCTGCTGCCAGGTTCGTTATAAAAGTTTGCAATTTAGTAATCATTGCTTCATACTCTGGTCTCTACTACCTTTTTTCCCTTATAGATAAGTTTTCGAGCACTTGTGCTGATACAGTAACTTGTTGAATTTTTTTTTAAATCAGAAGGTGCTATGCCTTTAACATAGAGAGGCGCACGTCCAGGAAGCTCTTTAAAAACTTTCTTCAAAAAATTTTCTCTCGCAATATTACTTTCGGGAGTATCAGAAACTTGAGATGTCAAACTTTCAAGTTCAATCTACATATATAATTAGGCATAAAATCAGTAAACATATTATTAGAATAAAAAGAAGCTAGTAAATAATACATGTTATAGTAAAACATGAGATGTCAAACTTATATTTGGGACAAAAACAATACACTTTCTCAGCCTTAATTGAAAATGCTGATCACCAAGTAAATTCTAGCTATGAATTTTAAAAATTAACAAAAGTAAGACTACATAAATATTAATAATGCTAGGAACAAACACACAAGCTCTAAAACCCTGATGTAATTTATGGTATTAATAAATTTGGGCCAAATCCAAACTTCTAACAAGGATCTTAATAAAAAGTATTGGTGGAACTGCGGACAACTTATAATAATAAACATAAACATAAACATGGTTTATATTACTTATAGATCATTACCACCATTGACACGATATATACATTTTGAAATATATTTATATATATATATATACACACACACACGTTTGTTTACAATAGAACTTACTATTACCTATATCTAATCATGTTTTGGATAGTGTTTTGGACGAAAGTAAAAAAGAAGAAGATAAATTGACAATATATTGGACATATATAACTTACTATAGTATCCTCATCAAGTTTTAACGTTCCATCCTTCATTTTTCTTGTTAAGACAACATCTCCACTTCAGATGGCTCCTCTCCATTGGGTCTTCACTTTTTCTAAGTAAATAAAAATTTATCAACAAGCAAAACAAAAATAATAAAATAAATAATAAAAATGATTTAAGCGTGCCTCCTCTTCTCGCACTCGAGCAAAACTCTTGCTACCCTATAGTATGAGTGTACTTAACTTTCATCTTATTCCTTGTGTTTGTCTCACTTGTTAGCTGTAATTAATTGACAAATCATTCTAGAATCATTTGTGAACAAATTCTTCTAAGATAATGTATAAGCTACTTTCCATAACTACAACTATAAAATAAATTAAATAAAACATGTACAACATTCTCAATTATCCCAAATATAAACAAATCCTCAAAATTGGACATTTACAAATACAACTAGAGAATCTTAAACTAGAGAAGTACCTTTGCCTCTTCAGAATTCCAACGTCATACAACTCTGTCCCATTGTTTCATGGGTATTGCCTCAGGACGATCTTTTAGACATGCTGAAAGTGTAGTGTGACTCTTAAAATGTTTTTCGCTTCAAACGACTTTTCCACCATCGCCAATCAGCTACAATTGTTTGAAAAAACCATCTCCTTGCAGATTCTTCAAGAATGAACTTTTGCTACAATCATTGACCAATCATTCACATATTTTTATAAATATCAAAATAAAATAATGTTGGAGTGGGTGGGGTTCCCAACCTATGTGGAGAAGACCCCGGAGTGCGACGAGCGCCGTTCGTGTGTCGAAGAAGCTCGGGGAGGAAGCGGGGCTGCTGATGGAGCTACAGGGAGCTGTTGGAAGCAGGGGGGCCGAGTTCGGGCCGAACTCTACCCCAGGCAGAGTTCTGGCCGAACTCTGCCTCCCCATTCCAGAATTGGGTCGGCCAGTGCTGGTTGCCCGACACAGAGTTCTGGCCGAACTCTGTATCGTCGGGGGCTGAAGTGGATTTTAGGGTGACTTTTTACCACTGGATCTAATCCAACGGTCCAGGTTGGTTGCGGGATTGGGGAGTTAAGTTGGGATTTCCAAACCCTAATTCATAACGCAACGTAACACAAGAAAGAGAGAGGAAGGAGGCAAGAGTGCCATTACAACTTCGGGAGAGAAGACGGAGGATTGAAGGTTGTTTTTCGAAGGAGATCGTGTTCGGGTAATCTTTACTCGTCTTTCTCGCTCTTCGTAGCCTTGTAATCATTGTTCTTACTTCTGAGTGTTGTGGGGATCCGATTTGGATCGGAAGGAGTTTGTAGAGGGTGTAATTCTTCTATTCCTATTAGTGGAGGCTTCTTAGGGTCGGATTCCGATCGTCCCGTAGTTTTTCCCATAAGGGTTTTCCTACGTCAAAAATTCTCTGTGTCTGCGTGGATTATTTTGTGTGGTCGTTTTTGGGTTCGTACGTTGTATTGCTCGGTCCTCTCACAGGTACTCTCCGGTTTGGGGAAAGGTTTCCGCATTTCTTTCCCAACAGAGTGGTATCAGAGCCAGGTTCTGGAATTCAGAAGGGGTGTCAGTAGTTGACAGAGAAACCAGAGAGGAGAGATGGACGTGAAGTCGGTGCGCATGGTGAACCTGAACGGCACCAACTATCACTATTGGCGGAGCAAGATGAAAGATTTGCTGTTTGTCAAGAAGCTACATCTACCCGTGTTTGCAACCGAGAAGCCCAGTAATAAATCCGAGGAGGACTAGACATTCGAGCATATACAAGTGTGTGGATACATACGACAGTTTGTGGACGAGAAACGTGTACAACCACGTTGCCAATATTGAGCACGCAAAGACGTTGTGGGATAAGCTGGAATCCTTGTATGCGAAGAAGACCGGGGTAAACAAATTGTTCCTGATCCAAACGATGATGGGTCTGCGATACAAGGATGGGGCGTCTATTTTGGACCACTTGAGTGAGTTCCAGGGCGTGGTTGACCAGCTATCTTCTATGGAAGTCAAGTTCGACGACGAAGTTCAGGGACTGTGGCTGCTGTGTACTTTGCCAGACTCGTGGGAGACCGTACGAGTATCTATGATCGCTCCTGCTCCAGAGGGCGTGGTCGGTCTGGAGTTTGCCAAGAGCTGGGGTGTTGAATGAAGAGATGCGGAGACGTTCTCAGGGCACTTCATCCACATCCCACCACTCAGAGGCACTTGTTTCAGAGAGCCGCGAAAGGGGCAAAAGCAGGTGTCCAGGTGGTGGCAGAGACAAGAGCAGGGGGATGTCCAAGGGTCGTTACGAGGACTCAGAGTGTTACCATTATGGTTAGAAGGGCCACATCAAGCAGAACTGTTTCGCTTGGAAGAGAGAGAAGAAGGACGACAAGGGGAAGCAAGAAGAGAACACTACAGCGGCGGCCTCGATGCATGGAGGCGATGTGATCGTCGTAGGTGATGAGGTCATTACTAACCTCGCCTGCGATAACAATTCTTGGCTGGTGGACTCAGAGGCTTCAGCACATATATCTCACAACATGGCACTGTTTGCCACTTACACTACAGGCGACTGTGGAGTGTTGAAGATGGGCAACGGAGATGTGTCAAAGGTGGTTGCCGTTGGAGATGTGGATTTGAGAACGAAGACGGGTGTGGTTCTTGTTCTCAAAGATGTTCGTCATGTCCCTGATATTCGTTTCAACCTGGTGTCGGTTGGAAGGTTGGATGACGAGGGATCTTCAGTCTCTTCAGGAACAGTCAGTGGAAGCATTCCAGGGGTTCGATGGTGATTGCCAGAGGAAGCAAGAAGTCCGGTCTCTACTATATGGAGGGGAGCGCACAGGGGGCACAGGAGGTGAACGCAGTCAGTGATGCGTCTACCGAGTTGTGGCACAGACGGCTCGGCCATATCAGTGAGAAGGGGATGAGCTACTTGGTGAACAGGAAGGTGATTCCGGGGCTCAAGTCTACAAAGTTGGAGAAGTACACGCACTGTTTAGCTGGGAAGCAAAATTGGGTGTCTTTCCAAAGTCACCCAAGTTCAAGGAGCCGACGTTCCTCGAGTTGATTCACTCGGATGTCTGCGGTCATATGAAGGTAAAATCTCTTGGTGGTGCTTCTTACTTTGTAACCTTTATTGATGACTGTTCCAGGAAGGTTTGGGTCTATGCCTTAAAGACCAAGGATCAGGTGCTGCCTACTTTCAAGGAGTTTCAGGCCTCTGTTGAAAGGGAGACAGGCAAGAAGTTGTTGTGTGTTCGGTCCGACAATGGCGGCGAATACATTGGTCCCTTTAATGCTTATTGCAGAGAGTAGGGGATACGACACCAGAAGACTCCGACCAAGACACCTCAGCTCAATTGTGTAGCGGAGCGCATGAACAGGACACTGATGGAGAGGGTACGATGTTTGCTATCAGAAGCAAACTTGCCGGGCAGTTACTGGGGTGAGGCTCTTCTCACAGCTGCTTATGTTATTAATTTGTCTCCTAGTGCTCCTTTGCAGGGTGATGTGCCTCACAAAGTATGGTACGACAAAGAGCCGTCATACAATCACCTGCGAGTGTTTGGCTGTAAGGCCTTCGTGCATGTACCAAAGGACGAGAGGACCAAACTTGAGCCGAAGACGAGGCGATACGTCTTTGTCGGCTACGTTCGGGATGAGTTTGGCTATAGACTCTACGATCCGGTGGAAAGAAAGCTCTACAGAAGCAGGGACGTGGTATTCGTCGAGGATCAGACCATGACCAACACTCAGGATTCCGAGACGCCTTCTGAGGCTGAGGAATTGTCTGAGTTAAGTCATTTCGCTTCGAGCAATTTCCAGAGGACATCGCAGAGGATCCAGTTATGGGGGAGCCGGTACATGGAGTTGCTCCCAACCTTGATCATCAGCCTGCTGATGGTGGTCAGGGTGTCCCTCAGGAGGATGAGCATGCCGGAGAGGCAGTTCCTGAAGGGGCGGAGGCTGTTGGTATACAGCCAGCACCAGTAGCTCCACTGAGAAGGACCGACAAAGATCGTCGACCATCTACGAGATACTCACCAGATGAGTATGTGCTATTGACTGACGGAGGAGAGCCCGAAAGTTTTGCATAGGCAATGGAAGACAAACACAGGCAGGAGTGGATGGAGGTTATGCAGGAGGAGATAAGTTCCTTGCACACTAATTCCACTTATGATCTGGTGCGGTTGCCAAAGGGCAAGAAGGATTTGAAGAATCGATGGGTGTTCAGAGTGAAGCAGACGGATGATGCTACTCGCCCTCGATACAAAGCAAAGCTGGTAGTTAAAGGCTACGGTCAGCGGAAAGGCGTGGATTATGATGAGATCTTTTCGTCTGTCGTCAAGCATTCGTCTATTCGGGTGGTGCTAGCATTAGCAGCTAGTCTCGACTTAGAGGTCGAGCAGATGGATGTGAAGACGACATTCCTCCATGGTGATCTTGAGGAGGAGTTGTACATGGAGCAGCCGGAGGGATTCTGTGAGAAGGGCAAGTCACATTTGGTCTGCTGGTTGAGGAAGATCTTGTATGGTCTGAAGCAGGCTCCTGAGGCAGTGGTACAGGAAGTTTGAGTCATTTATGGGGGAGCATGGTTATGCACGAACGACGTCGGATCACTGTGTATTTGTGAGATATTTTGCCGATGATGATTTCATCATTTTATTGCTCTATGTTGATGATATGCTATTAGTGGGTCGGAATGCCACTAGGATAGCGGAGCTGAAGCGCCAACTGGGCGCAGCCTTCTCTATGAAGCATTTGGGCACAGCGAAGACTATTCTTGGGATGAGATCAGCCGAGGAGAGAGAGTCCAAGCTGCTATACTTGTCCCAAACGAAGTACATTCACCGGGTACTTCAGCATTTCGGGATGGACGGGTCGAACAAAGTGAGTTCCCCTCTTGCGGCTCACTTTAAGCTCACTGAGGAGCAGTATCCATCTACCGAGGATGAAAAGGAAGATATGGAGCGGGTTCCATATGCCTCAGCTGTGGGGAGCCTTATGTATGCTATGGTGTGCACGAGGCCAGATATTGCTCATGCAGTTAGTACGGTTAGCAGGTATCTTTCAAATCCTGGAAGGGTACATTGGAGTGCGGTCAAGTGGATTCTACGATATCTTCAGGGCACTGCTGGTTGGAGACTTTCCTTTGGTGGTGACGAGCCAAAGCTGGTTGGGTATTGTCACGCCCCAGAACCAGAATACTGGAGAGCAGGGGGCAGACATAGCCAGCTACGTATATGAAATGGATTCTATCTCGCTATACGGTCACGGCTGTCTAGATACATGAGGGTTTACTACAAGCCAACAGTCTCCTATGGTCATGAACAAGCCTAGTGTCTCAATCACAAGCAAGTAAGTAAATTTTACAAGATGTATGATCATTAAATATACAATAATAAGGCGTCCCAAATATTACATATTCAGCTGATCATGAAGCTAGTCGTTACAAAATGTTAGGACTAGCAAGAGTTTAGTCATACATGATCAACCCTTGGATCTGTTAATCATGTTACAGCCCGTAGGCAGACAGTAAATAAAGTACAATCGAGCTAAACAGGTGCTCATCGGCTAAACGCCTTAAAAGAATATTTTACAATAGAGTGGGAGAGCCAAAAATAACCCACTCGTTGTCAGGGTTCCGTCTAGTGGCCACCATCTGGCTGGAAGGTCGGTAGATCCTCTGGAGCTGCTCCGAAATCTGGCCACACAAAACCAGCTAGGTCAGAACCCAGAAAGAGCAAGTGCCACAAAAGAAGCTTCACTTAAGAACTAAAACCAGCAATCAGCACAAGATATAAATAAAGTAATAACTGGAAATAAAGAAAATACACCAGGATGATATACGACGAGATAACCATGGAACTATTCAGATAACCAGGTTACAACCCGTAAACCAAACAAGGACCGGGGTTGTAACTCTTCGTCTGAACAGAACTTGGAATTCTCACCATTTATCGGAAAAATAAATACAAGCATTCTGGTCATTCAATAATCTGGAACAGGATTCAGGGCAAGACTAGACTGGTTAGACTCCGTCCAATCACTTCACGGCCAAGCAAGAATTACGGCTTGATACATTAACTAACTAAGGTTGTCACAAGCCTAATTACTAACAAGATGCAGTGAGATTATTCCACAGCCACAAGCCCTGCAGACCATCCAGGTTCCCCGGGTTAAAAGATTAGAGTTGAATTCAGGTGGGTACATCGTCCAGGAAACGAATGTACCCTTAGGTAGCTTGAAGGGTGCAACACATGACAGTGTGCTGGAAATGTGCCCTACTCGACGGCAGGCTACAGATCCCAAGGCATGCCCAGGTAACGGGATTGCCTGTAGCTGGGAAATCTCTTCATGACTAATGTATTAATCTAGTTATTAGTCCTTAGTTCATTTCAATAGGTACTCCTGACCGTGGTACTCAGGAGTCCCATCCTAGACATGATGCAAGACAGGACTGGTTTATTTATACAAGCACAATCACCCACGGTGTCCAGGTTAATTATACAAGTCATGTCAGGTAGCCGTCGTAACGGCTATTCGAGATAATCATGTCAGGTTATCAGGTCAAGTGTACTAGTCAGGAGTGCGCCGCGACGGACCACTATCAGGTCATGTCATGTTACTCATATTAGGAGTGCACCACTACGGGTCACTATCGTGTCAGGCTCAGTTATCCTTTCCAAACATATTACATAAATTCGTGATTATCAAGTTCATGACAAAAGGCGTAAGGATATAAAATGGGCGTTAAATATCTGATAAAATATCAATATACAAGGCTATAGAAGATCCAGGGTAATCAGGCTACGCTCAGGTCAGGCTACGATCAGGCTAGGCTATGCTCAAGCCAGCGTACGCTCAGGTCAACATACGCTCAAGCCAGCGTACGCTCAGGGCAAGCTACGCTCAGGTCAAACGCTCACAAAAGACAGCGTATGGGGTCCATACGACTCCTTGTCAAGCAAGCGAGCGTATGCGAGTCATACGCTCCCAAAAGGCAGTGTATGGGGTCGATACGACTCCTTGTCAAGCAAGCGAGCGTATGCGAGTCATACGCTCCCAAAAGGCAGCATATGGGGTCGATACGACTCCTTGTCAAGCAAGCGAGCGTATGCGAGTCATACGCTCCCAAAAGGCAGCGTATGGGGTCGATACGACTCCTTGTCAAGCAAGCGAGCGTATGCGAGTTATACGCTCCCAAAAGGCAGCGTATGGGGTCGATACGACTCCTTGTCAAACAAGCGAGCGTATGCGAGTCATACGCTCCCAAAAGGCAGCGTATGGGGTCGACTGCACTGCGCTAAAGAGCGCGCGCAGCTCAGTGGCACAAGCTAAAAAGCTCGTGTACTGCTCACTGTCTTCTCCAAATCAGCAAGAACTCCATGGTTGAACCTAAAGCTTCAAAAGTCCATAACTTGGTCAAAATAAGTCCAAATCCAACTTTTCAAAGGTCAAAATTGGGTAGAATAAAATGCTCTACAACATAGAACCATCAAAACTTGAAAACAAAGAAGTTTAATAGATCAAAACCACCAAAATCCAAAAGTAACTAATTTCTAGATCTACAAAAATTAAAGCTTCGAAATGGAAAACGACAAGTTCTAATATGTCTTAGAAATATGAGACGAAGCTAATGGAACAATAAAAATGAGCTCTCTTGTGGAAGCAAGTTGCACTTGCCTAGACCTCTCTCTCCCTCTCTTTGGTAGGTGAAGGAAGTAATGGGGAAGAAGAAGATGAGTTATGAAGAGAGAGAATGAAGGAATGGATTAATAAAGGGGTTGGTGGTGGTAGGTAGGAGGTTCACCATATAAAACCAAACCCAAACCCACACAAACCGAACCGAACCAAGCCAACCCAACCAAGAATAAACAAGCCAAGCCAAACCAAGGAGATATGCAAATATAAGATAAAATATGTATACGTATTCCAAATACGTAATACGAACAACAGGTATTACAACTCTGCCTACCTTAAAAGAATTCCGTCCTCGGAATTTAATTAAGAGGCTAGAAGGACAAGAACAAGCTACACTATTCACAGGCAATTATACTAGGCAATCAATCAATCATGCAAGCAAGGAATTGATGGCATGAGGCATAAGAAAGACATTATACCTCACGAGTCAAACAAGTCGGGATATCGTGATCGGATATCATCCTCACGCTCCCACGTTGACTCCCCCAAAGAGTGATGACCCCAAGCAACTCGGACTAACTTGATAGTCTTGTTCTTGAGGATCTTCTCTCTTCGATCCAATATAGACACGGGCCTCTTCTCATACGAAAGGTTGGTACCAACAACCAATTCTGAATGATCCAGGATGTGGCTCGGGTCCGGGATGTACCGTCATAATTGGGATACATGGAACACGTCATGCACCTCGCTTAGCGACGGTGGAAGAGCGAGACGATAGGATACATCTCCTACTCGCTCCAGAATGTCAAACGGTCCTATATATCTAGGACTAAGCTTGCCCCGTACGCCGAAATGAATGACGCCACGGTTAGGCGAAATCCTCAGGAATACATGATCGCCGACCGAAAACTCGAGAGGGCGTCGATGAGAATCGGCCCAATGGCGCTGGCGATCTTGGGCAACTCGAAGGTGATCTCTGACTCGCCTGACTACTTCAATGGTCTGAGCAATCATTTCTGGACCAAGCATCTGCCTCTCTCCAACATCATCCCAGGCTAACGGGGATCTGCACTTTCTGCCATACAGTGCCTCGAACGGTGCCATCTGGATACTGGCCTGGAAACTATTATTGTATGAGAATTCCACCAGGTGCAAATGATCTTCCCATGAACCACCGAAGTCAAGTGTGCAAGACCGTAACATGTCTTCAAGAGTCTGAATCGTACGCTCCGACTGGCCATCTGTCTGCGGGTGATATGCTGAACTGAACTGGAGATGAGTCCCCAAACTCTCTTGCAAGCTACGCCAAAAGTGTGACGTAAATCTTGAATCTCGGTCCGAGGTGATACTGACTGGCACTCCGTGCAATCTGACAATCTGCCTGAGGTACATCTCCGCTAGCTGAGCCATCGACTGACCAACTCTAAACGGGAGAAAGTGCGCTACCTTGGTAAGCCTATCCATAATGACCCAAATAGTATCTCTACTAGCTGGAGATCTAGGTAATCCAGTCACAAAATCCATGGTCACATGCTCCCACTTCCATTCTAGAATCGGTAAGGGCTGAAGAAGTCCAGCCGGTCTCTGATGTTCGGCTTTAACTTGTTGGCAAACCAAACACCGAGAGACAAACTGAGCTATCTCCCGCTTCATGCCATTCCACCAGAAATGCTGCCGGATATCACGGTACATCTTCGTACTGCCAGGATGGATGGAATACTGAGAACTGTGCGCCTCTGACATGATCTCCTGTCTGATATCTCAACTAGGTACACAAAGACGCTTACCATGCCTAAGTGTACCATCCTCATGAATACATAACTCTGGTCTTCGTCCTACTTCATACTCTGCTCTGAGTCGCTGAAGCTTGGAATTTGCTGACTGCGCCATCCGGATCCTCTCGACTATAGTGGACTGAACTTGCATGCTGGCCATCAACGCCACACTGGAAGGGAGAACAACTTCAATACCCATCTTCTGAAGATCTGCTAACAGCTCTGGTTACGCTGTTAGAAAATAAACTCCCGCTCTCCTGCTCAATGCGTCCGCAACAACATTGGCCTTCCCAGGATGATACTGCAGGTTGACATCATAATCCACAAGAAGCTCCAGCCACCTCCTTTGACGCATATTAAGATCCTTCTGGGTGAAAACATACTTCAGGCTCTTGTGGTCGGTGAAAATCTCTACCCTGTCTCCATACAAGTAGTGCCTCCACAACTTAAGTGCAAACACCACTGCTGCCAGCTCCAAGTCAAGGGTTGGGTAATTCCTTTCATGATCACGAAGTTGTCATGACGCATAAGCTATTACCTTTCCATGCTGCATCAGAACACATCCTAAACCTCTGCCTGAAGCATCATAATCCACTGAGAATCCTCCGGTCCCATCTGGAAGCGTGAGAATAGGAGCTGTTATCAGGCCTCGCTTCAACTGCTCAAAAGAACTCTGACACTCTGCTGTCCAAGCAAACTGTGCATCCTTGTGGGTCAACTGCGTCAATGGCGCTGAAATCCGAGCAAAGTCTGAAACAAATCGCCGGTAATAGCCAGCCAATCCAAGGAAACTGCGAACTTCTACAACTGTGCTGGATACTGGCCATGACTCAATAGCTACAATCTTCTGGGGATCCACTTCTACTCCTCCTCGAGTGATGATATGACCCAAGTACGAAATATGATCGAGCCAGAACTCGTATTTACTGAACTTGGCATATAACTGGTGCTCTCTGAGGATCTGAAGAACTATACGGAGGTGCTGCTCATGCTCCGCTTCACTCTTGCTGTAGACCAGAATGTCATACAAGAACACAATCACAAACTGATCCAAGTAAGGCATGAAGATACGATTCATGAGGTCCATGAATACTGTTGGCGCATTAGTTGCTCCAAAAGGCATAACAAGGAACTCCCAATGCCCATATCTTGATCTAAAAGCTGTCTTCGAGATGTCCTTCTCTCTGACTCTGATCTGATGATAACCTGAGCGCAAGTCAATCTTCGAGAACACTGAAGCCCCCTTGAGTTGATCAAATAAGTCATCTATCCTCGGAAGAGGGTATCTGTTCTTGATTGTCACTAAGTTCAAGGTACGATAATCAACACATAACCTGGACGTACCATCCTTCTTTTTCACAAGAAGCATCGGGGCTCCCCAAGGCGATCCACTAGCACGAATGAATCCTTTGGTTCTGAGTTCTTCAATCATCTTGTACAATATCTCCAACTCTGACGGCGCCATCCTGTAGACTCTCTCTGACACTGGGGCTGTCCCGGGAATCAAGTCTATAGTGAACTCGATCTCCCGCTCCGGAGGCATACCTGGAAGTTCTTCTGGGAAAACATCTGGAAACTCCTCGACTATCCTGGGCAACTGAACTGCTGCTACTGCCATCCGCAATACTGGAGGAGATGACTCAACTTTGCCTCGGGAGAAAGAAAACTCCGGCTCGCCTGGAATGCTAAAAACAACCTTGCCAATATGGTAGTCTATCCTAGCATACTGGTTCCTCAACCAATCCATCCCTAGGACCACATCATAATCGGCCATCGGGAACTCTATCAATGTAGCAGGGAATTCTCTACCGCTAACTACGACCCGACACGAGGAAAACACTCTATCTACTCCCACAAGTCCGTTACCAGTAAGTATATTAAGCCTTACTAATAATGACTCGGGCTCCAATCCTACCCGTGTCGCGAATCGTGCAGACATAAATGAATGCGATGCACCAGAATCAAATAAAGCTGAAGCTAGAAAGGAGTTAACGAGAATATTACCTGCCACTACCTCTTCTGGTGCCAATCCTTCCTCCACGGTCATCACCATAGCCTGACCGTGCCCTCGGGGTGCTGGTCCCCTCTGCTGAAATCCTCGTTGCCTATTTTGACTCTGAGCTTGGACTTATGCATACTGCTGGGGGTTCTGCTGCTGGAACACTTGGGTCTGAGGCGGCAAGGGCCTCGGCAATGGATACTGCTGTTGCTGGACCGGAGCTGGTCCTCTCACCGAAGAGCTAGAAAGGTTGGACGATGATGAACCACCCCTATTCGGACAGGATCCAATACTATGGTCTGGTGCTCCACAAGCCAGACACAATCCCTGCGCCCTACGGCACTCTGCCACCACATGGCCTGGCTTCCCACAATGAGAACATCCCACTGCGGAAGACTGCTTCTGCTTCTGCTGCTGCTGAGGGTGCGTCGGAGTTGAATGCTGAACCGACGTCACTGAGGCTCCTCGCCTCGGAGCCCCAATAGTCAAGGCCCTGGCTGTCGAGGCTGGTGCTGAAGACTGATTCATCTGGCCGTGAGATCTCTTCCGACCCCCGGCCCTATCCACAATCCTCTGGGAGGTATACTCATGCCTCCGGGCTGCTCTAAAGACTGCATCAAAAGTCTGATGCTCAAACTGCTCGACTGCCAATAAGATCTCCAGGTGAAGTCCCTGCTGGAACCGCTGGGCTCTATCATACTCGGTTGCCACCAAGGTGGGAGCAAACCGACTGAGTCTGGAAAACTCGGCCGCATATCCGTCGACCGTCCTGCCTCCTTACTTCAGATTTGTGAACCTCGTCTATAGATCGTACCGAGCTACAGCATCAAAATACTTGGTCTGGAATCTCTCCCGGAATACTGCCCAAGCAATGGGGGCTGCTAATCCAACGGCCTGTGCTGCCCACCAGCTGCGGGCAAGATCTAATAGCTATAGGCGCACCACGGCCACCTTCTCGTTCTCTGGAGTCCTGGCTGCTTCGAGAATCACCTCAGTGTCCTGAAGCCAAGCATCTGCTACGATAGCATCTTCACTACCGTCGAAGAATGGAGGGTTCAAGCGCTTGAAGCTGTTGGCAGCGCTGTTACCCTGATGACCACCCCGGGTCAAAGCATCCGTCACTGCCAGGTGCAAGGCATCTCCACGCCGGTCTTGGGAAGCTATCAAGGTCCTGACGAGTCCTAGCAAAGTGCCGTCATCATGTTCTACAGGTTGAACTGGCTGGACTGGTGGCTCTCCGCCAGAAGGCACGACTCTAGAGGCTACTCCGGAATGCTGGGCTTGATCTCCAGGTTGCTGCTGGTCCGCGGGAGGTGCTCCGCCTTGCTGATCGGCCGGGTCAGGTACTATGCCGCTGAAGAAGACGACATAGGAAATAATAAGGAAGGACCAGGACAGAGCAACGATACAAGCATATGATCAGGACAAGAATCCAGGGATTCAGAAGATACGAACAGAGATCAAAGACGAATACTGATTGAGACATCTATTCGGTAAACCCTCACATATCTTGATTTACAAGACCTGCATGGGCCACCACTTAAACCATGTCACGCCCCAGAATTAGAATACTGGAGAACGGGGGCAGACATAGCCAGCTACGTATATGAAATGGATTCCATCTCGCTATACGGTCACGGCTGTCTAGATACATGAGGGTTTACTACAAGCCAACAGTCTCCTATGGTCATGAACAAGCCTAGTGTCTCAATCACAAGCAAGTAAGTAAATTTTACAAGATGTATGATCATTAAATATACAATAATAAGGCATCCCAAATATTACATATTCAGCTGATCATGAAGCTAGTCGTTACAAAATGTTAGGACTAGCAAGAGTTTAGTCATACATGATCAACCCTAGGATCTGTTAATCATGTTACAGCCCGTAGGCAGACAGTAAATAAAGTGCAATCGAGCTAAACAGGTGCTCGTCGGCTAAACGCCTCAAAAGAATATTTTATAATAGAGTGGGAGAGCCAAAATAACCCACTCGTTGCCAGGGTTCCGTCTAGTGGCCACCATCTGGCTGGAAGGTCGGTAGATCCTCTGGAGCGGCTCCGAAATCTGGCCACACAAAACCAGCTGGGTCAGACCCCAGAAAGAGCAAGTGCCACAAAGGAAGCTTCACTTAAGAACTAAAACCAGCAATCAGCACAAGATATAAATAAAAGTAAGAACTGAAATAAAGAAAATACACCAGGATGATATACGACGAGATAACCATGGAACTATTCAGATAACCAGGTTACAACCCGTAAACCAAACAAGGACCGGGGTTGTAACCCTTCGTCTGAACAGAACTTGGAATTCTCACCATTTATCGAAAAAATAAATACAAGTATTCTGGTCATTCAATAATCTGGAATAGGATTCAGGGCAAGACTAGACTGGTTAGACTCCGTCCAATCACTTCACGGCCAAGCAAGAATTATGGCTTGATACATTTACTAACTAGGGTTGTCACAAGCCTAATTACTAACAAGATGCAGTAAGATTATTCCACAGCCACAAGCCCTGCAGACCATCCAGGTTCCCCGGGTTAAAAAATTAGAGTTGAATTCAGGTGGGTACATCGTCCAGGAAATGAATGTACCCTTAGGTAGCTTGAAGGGTGTAACACATGACAGTGTGCTGGAAATGTGCCCTACTCGACGGCAGGCTACAGATCCCAAGGCGTGCCCAGGTAACGGGATTGCCTGTAGCTGGGAAATCTCTTCATGACTAATGTATTAATCTAGTTATTAGTCCTTAGTTCATTTCAATAGGTACTCCTGACCGTGGTACTCAGGAGTCCCATCCTAGACATGATGCAAGACAGGACTGGTTTATTTATACAAGCACAATCACCCATGGTGTCCAGGTTAATTATACAAGTCATGTCATGTCAGGTAGCCGTCGTAACGGCTATTCGAGATAATCATGTCAGGTTATCAGGTCAAGTGTACTAGTCAGGAGTGCGTCGCGACGGGCCACTATCAGGTCATGTCATGTTACTCATGTTAGGAGTGCACCACTACGGGTCACTATCGTGTCAGGCTCAGTTATCCTTTCCAAACATATTACATAAATTCGTGATTATCAAGTTCAGGACAAAAGGCGTAAGGATATAAAATGGGTGTTAAATATCTGATAAAATATCAATATACAAGGCTATAGAAGATCCAGGGTAATCAGGCTACGCTCAGGTCAGGCTACGCTCAGGCTAGGCTATGCTCAAGCCAGCGTACGCTCAGGTCAACATACGCTCAAGCCAGCGTACGCTCAGGGCAAGCTACGCTCAGTTCAAATGCTCACGAAAGGCAGCGTATGGGGTCGATACGACTCCTTGTCAAGCAAGCGAGCGTATACGAGTCATACGCTCCCAAAGGCAGCATATGGGGTCGACTGCGCTGCGCTAAAGAGCACGCGCAGCTCATTGGCACAAGCTAAAAAGCTCGTGCACTGCTCACTGTCTTCTCCAAATTAGCAAGAACTCCATGGTTGAACCTAAAGCTTCAAAAGTCCATAACTTGGTCAAAATAAGACCAAATCCAACTTTTCAAAGGTCAAAATTGGGTAGAATAAAATGCTCTACAACATAGAACCATCAAAACTTGAAAACAAAGAGTTTAATAGATCAAAACTACCAAAATCCGAAAGTAACTAATTTCTAGATCTACAAAAATTAAAGCCTCGAAATGGAAAATGACAAGTTCTAATATGTCTTAGAAATATGAGAAGAAGCTAATGGAACAATAAAAATGAGCTCTCTTGTGGAAGCAAGTTGCACTTGCCTAGACCCTCTCTCTCCTCTCTTGGTAGGTGAAGGAAGTAATGGGGAAGAAGAAGATGAGTTATGAAGAGAGAGAATGAAGGAATGGATTAATAAAGGGGTTGGTGGTGGTAGGTAGGGGGTTCACCATATAAAACCAAACCAAACCCACACAAACCGAACCGAACCAAGCCAACCCAACCAAGAATAAACAAGCCAAGCCAAACCAAGGAGATATGCAAATACAAGATAAATACGTATACGTATTCCAAATACGTAATATGAACAACAGGCATTACAGGTATACCGACGCTGATATGGCTGGAGATATAGACACGAGGCGATCGACTTCGGGCTACGTGATGATGTTTGCGGGAGGAGCGGTGTCGTGGCAGTCGCGGTTGCAGAAGTGTATTGCCTTGTCAACGACAGAGGCAGAGTACATTGCAGCGACGGAGGCTTACAAGGAGTTGCTGTGGATGAAGAAGCTTGCTACAGGAAATGAGACTGAAGCAAGAGCAATATACTTTGCTTTGCGACAGTCAGAGTGCTATTCACCTTGTGAAGAATCAGACATTTCATAGCCGGTCCAAACACATCGAGACTCGGTATCATTAGATACGAGATGTGGTTGAGAAGAAGGACGCGGAGCTTGAGAAGGTTTATATAGATGACAACGGAGCTGATATATTCATGAAGATTCTACCAAGGGGAAAGTTTGAGTACTGTAGGCAGGTCGTCGGGATGACGACATCCTCCCTATAGTTGTGAAGGGGGAGATTTATTGGAGTGGGTGGGGTTCCCAACCTATGTGGAGAAGACCCCGGAGTGCGATGAGCGCCGTTCGTGTGTCGAAGAAGCTCGGGGAGGAAGCGGGGCTGCTGATGGAGCTACAGGGAGCTGCTGGAAGCAGGGGGGCCGAGTTCGGGCCGAACTCTGCCCCAGGCAGAGTTCTGGCCGAACTCTGCCTCCCCATTACAGAATTGGGTCGGCCAGTGCTGGTTGCCCGACACAGAGTTCTGGACGAACTCTGTGTCGTCGGGGGCTGAAGCGGATTTTAGGGTGACTTTTCACTACTGGATCTAATCCAACGGTCCAGGTTGGTTGCGGGATTGGGTAGTTAAGTTGGGATTTCCAAACCCTAATTCATAACTGCAACGTAACACAAGAAAGAGAGAGGAAGGAGGCAAGATTGCCATTACAACTTCGGGAGAGAAGACGGAGGATTGAAGGTCGTTTTTCGAAGGAGATCGTGTTCGGGTAATCTTTACTCGTCTTTCTCGCTCTTCGTAGCCTTGTAATCATTGTTCTTACTTCTGAGTGTTGTGGGGATCCGATTTAGATCGGAAGGAGTTTCTAGAGGGTGTAATTCTTCTATTTCTTTAGTGGAGGCTTCTCAGGGTTGGACTCCGATCGTCCCGTAGTTTTTTTCGTAAGGGTTTTCCATGTCAAAAATTCTCTGTGTCTGCGTGGATTGTTTTGTGTGGTTGTTTTTTGGGTTCGTGCGTTGTATTGCTCGGTCCTCTCGCAGGTACTCTCCGATTTGGGGAAAGGTTTCTGCGTTTCTTTCCCAACAAATAAAACTACTTGTTGAATACATACATTGACCATGATCCATAACTCTTCTTTATTATCCTTGGACATCTTTTTCCAGCCTTTGAGACTCAGAGGAATTAGCTGGGCATTTCTAGCCAATGTCCCTATGTATGAGCTCAAAGATGTAACGTCCTCCTTTGTTGGACCAATTGGTTGATTAAGATCATTGAATATAATAGTTGGTCGATCCTCGAGGACCCCTACCCACTATCTTTAAACATCTTGTTTCTTTCCTAACTTTCCTCTTCTTGGATGCTTTTTACAAGGCAATATAATGTTATTAGTTGGGCTATATAAATCTATAAAAAATAAACATATTGAAAAATATATCATAAGGATTACCTTCACTATTCATATTTTCTGCAATTACTGGGCCTGAATGCTCCGCAGTTTCCATTTGAGTAGGCACTTCATCACTTTCTAGCTCTAAATCCTCTTCCCCATCCATGTCAGATTCTGATCTTTGCCTATGTCGGTAGAATCTTCTGAATCACCACTTTTGGTAGAATCTTCTAAATCTTCACTTTGGTTATAATCGAATCATCTTCACTGGAAAGAGAATCATCTTGCTGACATCTCGATGGCTTGTTAGGAAGATATTTATGTGACTGAGACCATCTTGGTAGCAACTCAGACTGTTTTAGTCGATGTATGTGTTAAGATTCTGATAGCAGTTGCTTAGTTTTTTGTTGTCCAGCTTGAAAGCTTCATCTAGAATCACTTTGTTATCCAAGTTGAGAGCTTCCTCCAGAACCGTTTGGTTGTCCAGTTGCTGCAGTTGCATAAATTCTTCTAGAACCACTACTTTGATGTCCTCCTTGAGATCTTCCAAAATTACCAGCTTTTGATACTTTTTGCTTATCCTTCCCATTTTTACAACCTGCAAAATTAAAAATCCACAACTCTATGAATATATTGAAAATAAAACCTCATATAGTGCAAAAATATCCATGTTATTTAAGCCTATTGATATAATGACTAAGACAAACAAGAAGACTGATTCATCTTTAAGCTAATTGATACATCTTTGAGCTAGTAAAGGGATACATGATCTTTAAGAAGACTGATACGAATAAGACACTATGTTCTTATTTGTTCTACCAAAACTCCAGCCAAATTGAAGCAGTGGGCATATATATGAACTATAAGATAAATTTTGGTTACCAAAAAAATAATATATAGGAATTGTGCCATGTATCATGATACCAATTTGTCAACATTGAGCCTGTATATATATAATATTTTTTTTTTTTTTTTTTAATATATTATATAATATATATATATATATATATATATATATATATTATATATATATATATATATAATAATATATTATATATAGATAATATATTATATATATATATAT